>JAIUZE010003776.1:0-10785 GCA_022085475.1 Heliosperma pusillum
GTGATCCTATGGACTATGTTGTCCACTTTTGTTCAATGCCCTTTGACTTGGAGCTATGATATGAAGTTAATTCTTGATGTTGCTACTTTAATATGAATTCTAAGGACCTAAAAGATTAAGGTTCAATGGATCATGTTAGGAAAGCAGTTAAGTTGAGATGGATTATTATTAGTGTTTAAGGAATGATCAATTCAACTTCACCATAATTTCTTGGGCAGGGGTTATATTGTGTATATAACTAAATTATTATGATAGCATATAGGGATTGTGTATGCTAACGGTGATGTTTTGAATGATTTGGGGGGTTGATAATGTGAAAGTGTTATGTTAGTTTGATGGTAACTTAATATAATGCTACTTTGTTACTTTATGGTCGCACACCCCATTTTCCGTATGAAACTTAAGAGATTGTTCTTTGTTTTGAGTTGTGTTGTCATAAACTTGGTTGTATGACCAAGTGGGAGAATTGACTTGGCTTTGTGACCAAGTAAAAGTATTGCTTAGGTTTCGTGACCAAGCAACAATACTGTCTTGGCTTGAGTGGCCGAGTGGGAGTATTGTATTTAATAGGTTTTTAGTAACGGCCATATTCAATTTGGTTGTTAATTATCCTATTTATCACCATATTAATCTACCCCATTATGGTGAAACTTAATGGGAGATTATGGTGCTCTTTGGTGCTCTTTATTTGTAACTCCTCTTTGTGAGGTGATTATAAATAAGACAAGAGATGGTTTGAGTAACCATCTCATCCATCCTATCTATACACAACTCATATAATATCTAAGTTAGTCTACCATCTAAGTGACTTGGAATTTGGGGCGTGGACATATTCCGGGACTCTAGTAGCCGCCGGAGGTACGATATATGGTAGTGGGCAGTTAGCGAACACAACGATCCGATCGCTTCCGCATTAAGGTAAGTCCTTATTTTCCAACAGGATATGATGGCAAATAGGATAATAAGATGATCGTTCGTTCATGCATTACCCATTTGAGACTCTAGGAATAGGCTACCTCACCCATTGGATCGATTCCCTTGGTATAATTTTATAAAATTGGGTTTTCTAATATCGCTTGAAATCTCAACTTTTAATGTAAGAGCTCGAAAGTTATTCTATAAAATTGGGTTTTCTAATATCGCACGAAAAGTTCATGTTTTAATTATATACTAGATTTAATGCCCATCCGATCCACATGTCAAATTGTAAGATATTCCATTGAGCAAATTGTTCGAGTAAAGTTTTTAATGTTAGATCTAAATCTAAATCTAAAATAAAAAGTGAAAAAAAGGGATCAATCTACTTATTAACAATTAGGATAATTAGAAAAGACTTGGTATTTTATTTTGGACTAAAACTGATTGAACTAAATTGCTCATAAGTGAACTGGTTTGAACTGGACCTATAAGCAATAAAAAAAACTGAATATAATTGAACTGAACTGAACATATAAGAACTGAAACTATGTCTAAAAGAAAGGGCCCTAAAATAACTGTTGTAACTATGAGAAATACTTACTTAGTATTGCCAATATTTAATTTTATATTGTTCAATCCTTATCAATGATATTCGCTCATTCTGAACTTAAAAAAACATATTTGGGTTTTGTTATGATACAATACTAGTATTGGTACCCGGCTCCGCCCGGGCTATCTATATTTATTAATAAAATTTATTTTAATTAAATATACTTTAAAGTTGTATAACTCATAAATTTATCATTAATATATTTTTTTATGACACGTCTTAAATTTACGATAAAATAAATTATTGGACAATTCATTCCTCCCACTATTAATATTTTACTTTAATCAATTGTCGGGTAATTGTTCATATATACTTTTTTTTATTGTAAGTATTGTTTCTTTTATTACATTCGTTATTACTACTGTTACTTTCACTACTCTCGTCGTAATTATTGTTACTTTCACTACTTCCACCGTGATTATTGATACTTTCTGTAATATCGCATTAATTTTGAAAATTTCACTACTCTCGTTGCTGTTCTATTACTTTCATTACTCCCGGTTCTAATATTGTTACTTTGACTATTGAGCTGAGTGATTACTATAATTTGAGTAGCTGAAGAATAAACATGCAATTTGAGTATACATGCAATTTTAATAGGCTCATATATTTATATAAATATAATACATATATGTTAAATCAATTTAAAAGAATTATGCAATATTATATCTTTTGGAAACCTAACTTGATTTATTTACCTTTTAATAGTTTCCAAAATATTATGTGTAAGTTAAATAATTATAAATTTTTAATTTAATGTATATTCAATGCTACTAATTAATAACATAAGTGGGGCATGTTTATTTTAAAAAAAATCACCCTATTTTGGTATTTTCTAAATTTATATTTCAACCAAAATTATATAATATTTACATTGAAATCCCTTGATCAGGTGTATCACACAGCGCTATCGATTTAAAAAACTATATGGTATAATTAATTTGTATAACTTTATTTAATTACATGGAAGTTCCTTAGTTTCAGGATTTAATATATAGTATAGATAAATTATTATTAAACTAAAGTGTTTTAAGTTTTTAACCATTAACCCAAAAGCAACCCCACCCGACACGTACTCAAAAGTGACTCAATTCAAAGTGATCGACAACAGGTCATCCCAAACCGGAAATAGTCCTGTCCTACCTAGCCCAATCCAAAATGTATGACAGACCCGAAAGGACCCAACCCAAAGACCTATACCCAATCCGTTTCACCCATTTTCCACATATAATTACCGTCTTTGTAATTCTACCCCGACTCGAATCCAAATTAATTAAACCGTATAGTATACACCAAAGTACTATGGTAAATTAAACCAACAATTTAACTAAAACACTCAATATTGTTTGACGTGTATATTATAACACGACTTCGAGCATGGAGTAGACTATTGAAATATCACTACGCCTTTGTTTCTAAGACTTCAAATTGTTTCGCTGCTCCTGTACATTACTCCCTTCGTTTCAATCATTTGTTTATCTTTGATTATAATACCTTTAACAAAAATAAAAAAAATAAGCAAATAAATGAGACAGATGGAGTAACAAATAACGTATCGATAACCAAGGTCAATTCTTACACGCTTAAGAACGATATATACAATACATTCTACATCTCATCCATATAATAAGATGAAATACATATACATGTTTAAAATAAATACAAAAATAATTGGTTGGAATACCATAGATTCATATTAATAGCACACATCTTAACAGTAGAAAACTTGCTAAATAGATCATATCTGATTGTCTTGTGAATAGATAGGTTGAACATTTATATTTGATTTGGGAGGTAAAGATTTAGAGGTATAAAGAAATTGCTTGTATGGATGTATCGTGAACTCGTGAAGAAAGCTCCAATAAAAGTCTGAGATAACGTATTGGAGACATGCTAAACAATCTTTTGAACTATATTTCATCTTAAACTAGTTTGAACCCCGTGCAAATTGTACGGGTTTGTTTATAAACATTGGTATCATCAAAAGTTTTTAAAAATAAGTTTAAGGCTTATGCTCATATGTATCTAGCGACCAATTAAAAAACTAATGGATAAACAGTACAAAAACTAATAAAATAGGTACATGCTCTATTAAATGAGATATTGATAAAAATGGTTACAATATATATTAAAACAGATAGGATTGTTATGAGAATATATACATAATAAAAGAGACATTTTAAGTTTCAATCAATAACTAAAGGGTACGATCTTATCATCGTCGTCGAGTTTGCTGAACACTCGTGGTTTCATGATAGAGACAATGGAAGCTACTTTAGATGCTGGAGTCTTTGCTCCTTCAGCGGTAACTGCTACCTTATGAGGATAACTTTATCCAATTTGCTTGTTTCCAGCAGTAGTCTCTCAATAACTTAGTGAAAGACCGTATTTTCAAATTTGTTGTTCTATTGAATAATACAATAATATATCAAACTAACTTCAATTTTATAATTGTTTCATTATAAGTGACATGACAACAAATATGATTAAAATATCAATATTAAGTCAGTTTAATTTTAACAAAAAGGGAAGGAAAAAACCATTAAAATTTTGATTTTGTTTGTATTTTAACTTTGACCTGACGCATTACTCTTGTCAGCTATACTTGTATTCTTACCCAACCTATCGATCTTGTATACATCATTTATCAATATACGGAGTATAATTCACAAATGGGTTGAGTGTTTGCTCACTATAGCCCAAATTCTATGCATATAAGGGCTGATCTTGATCTCGTCGTCAAACTCTAAATGTTATACCCCAAATTAGAAGCTTGGATTTTTTTAGCCAGAATCTTCTTTGCTTACCTCCATACCGTTGCTTTTTCTCTCTAATTTCCTGGCCTTCTCCACATAATAGTCTTTTCTCTTTCACTACCTCATTTTTTTTACCTATATATATATTGTTGTAAATTGATATCGTCTTCTTCTTATTTCTTCCTTCACCTTGGAAAAGTAAAATCAATAATGATCGAGAATGGTTCAAAAGGCGCTTTACTACCTAGCAACAATGACAAAAGATCTTTTTATCGCTTTGGAGAATCTAACTTCTTTTTGATATGTGAAAAAAAAAAATTAACCTCATGTGTTTAACTATATTTTTCAAAAATATATTGTTTTATGACGCATGTTTAATTTTGATATGCTAACTACATGATTATATAAATTAAAATCTCATATAATTGATTTTAATTAATTTTTTTATCGCTATTTTTATATAAAAAAAAAAATTAGGCCAACGCATTAGTTCCTTGTTGCATGTTACAAAGTACTACTTTTCTTGGTTTTATCATTTTTTCTTTACTCGCGCCTTTAATTTAATTTAATCTCTTTGGTATTAATCTTTATGTCTTGAATTATTCTTTAGTTTTACGCATGTAAAAAATTTACTGCAACTTTCAAATCTATTAAAAACTAAAACCGATGTGACTATACAAAAATGTGTTGTAGGAAGTAATTATTTTTAATTTTCTATTTTGTAATTTTTTTTGTAAACCGGAAATAAATGATAAGTTTAATAAGTTCAGACTATATAATTTAATTAAATATATGGATAAATAATTTAATATGATCTCATATGGCTGCAGTAACTATTAATTTCACAAAAAATTGTTGTATAGAAAAATTTCTACTTTTAATCACAGTTGATACATAAACTTTTTATATATAAGAATTTTCAAAAATTATGTTGTATAAAATGAAAAAATAATCAATAAACAAATGGAGTATAAGAATAATGAGTATATTGCAAATTTGGAAACCACCTTTTCATTTGTTATGCATGTTTTTGTTAGGTGGTCCCACTATTGAAAAAAAGCAATATGTATATTGATGATGTGGGTGAAGCAGAATGCTCTAAATGTTTGAGTTTTAATAAAGGTAAGATCGGGCTTTTTTTATTAGTATTATCTATACTAAATCTATGCTAATTGCTAAATTTAAATTTGGTAGGTTTAGAATTTTAGATACTTGGTCTTGAATATCATTTAGAATTTAGTGTTTTACTTTGATGTGTCATACTGATGCTATTTTCTTTTATTATTATTATTATTTTTTTTATAAGATGCGCGCAACTTTTATTAAAATAAAATGAAAAGTTTACATGATATTGGTGGGGAGCCGAGAGACAATCTGGGCCCCCACCCAGCAAAGCTAAGTCTAGTAAAAATATAAGCGGCCACCCGAGCCCTAACATCCTGAGATACCGATAACTTCTGGATCCGCTTGAGCAAGTCAACAGCATCCGAGCCCAGCTCCCCAAGCGAAGAGAAAGAGATGGGTAGAAACCATAGCCAACAGCCGCGCATAAATCCCCATACTTAGCACATTTGCGCTGAGCAGCATCACCAACAACCCGTCCCGGCACAAAATCAGACATCCCAGTATGAGTAAAGGGCGAAGACCCTGTCAAATCAACACACACATCACGCCCTCTTTCCCAGGAATAAAAGAGCAAATCCGCAGGACGAAGAGATCTGTCGCGTGTGCCCGTCAACCAAACCGATATCAACCTCCTTACTCGCAGAAATACCAGGCCTATACACTACAAGAAAACAGCGTTCAGGCGACCGAAGTTGGCGACTGATTTTAGTCGCCAAAATATATTTTGCGACTGAAATTAGTCGCCAAGGCCCAGTCGCAGGCCTTAGTCGCCAAATAAAATTCGGGCGACTGATTTCAGTCGCCAAATTTGGCGACTAAAATCAGTCGCCCAATTGGCGACTGTTTGTAAAAGTAGTCGCCAAATTGGCGACTGAAATCAGTCTCCAATTGACAATTTCAGTCGCCAATTTGGCGACTGCTCTTGGCCTTCAGTCACCAATTTGGCAACCACTCTGGGAATCAGTCGCTAAATTGGCGACTGAAATTAGTCGCCATACCAGAATTGATTTGCAAAAATACAAGGGGTTTGGCGACCAAAAACAGTCGCTATAAGAACATTTCAGTCGCCAAAACCCCTGTTTTTATGCAAAAAAAATTCTGTTTTTCATCCTGCCATTTCATTACAATACCTTACATACCCTGCACGTAAAATAGAAAATAACAATAATTTCACACATTTACAACAACACGATGAGAAACCAACACTCTCATATATAACATGAAAATCAAATCAAGTTTACAAATCTTGAAAAAGGTTAAGAAATCCAAGTTTAAACATCACAAATAACAAGTTTCTAAACTAAAAACAAAAGCCAAGGAAACTCATTTCGGCTTGCAAACCGCCACCTCCATTGGCATCATCATGATCTCGCCGAAAGAGATTCAGACCTTGGTTGTAGTTGTTGAACAAGGTTTCCATGGCTTTAAACTTTTCTTTCATTTGCCGAACTTCTTCATCCCTTTCGGCATTTCTTCTTCTTTCTTCATCTAGTTGGGCTTGGAGTTTTCCTACGACTTACGGCTCGTAAGTTTGTCTTGAGCTAGAAGGCATCCTTGCCCTTGGAGCTTGGTAGAATACATTCTTAGCCGAGCCAATTCCGTACACAGATCCCTTCTTGAAACCCTCAACCAAGTCGACCAAATCTCATTATCGGGCTTCTCGGGTTGCTTTGCTTTCTCGGCCAAAAATGCATCCTACAAAATATAAACATTATGATTAAAAATAGCTACAAAATAAGATACACATTTAAAAAAATGAACTTATTGTATAAATAAAAAAATGGTTTGAAACTTACATATAGTTCCTTGTCTTTCGGCTTAATCCAGTATCTTCTATCGTCTTTGAGTCGGGATTGAATGTCAAGGAAGAGCTCCGGAGCCGTGGGCATGTTACCTTTTTTTCTCCTTACCCTTCTAAAAGAAGAAAGACATGTATAAGAAAATTTTAATATTAAAAAGAATTTAAGTTATAATTTTCAAATGGACAAAAAAGTGGATTAAAATGTAAACTTACACCCAAAACTAGGTCCAAGAAAGATCTAGATCCTCCGTGATGTGAAGGCTCGGTCGCTCCATCTTTCTTTCTTCCTCTTTTATTGATTGATGATTGGGCCGACTTAGCCATAAACTCCGGGGTTTCATGATATTTCAGCATTTCTTCATATGCACCACCTATAATTTAAATTAGTATTATAAAATATGATAAAATTGTATTAAATTATAACTATATACAAATAAAAAACGATATTAAATACCTCTCATATGCTCCGGCTCCTTCTTCCTCTTGACAACCTTATACATGTTGTCCTTTAACCGTCTTGTGCATGTCTCATTGTACCTTTCACGTACAATATACTCTAATCCCGCCGGCCAGTCAAATGTCTTCTAAAAAACCAGTAAGTATTAGTAAAATAAATTATTAATTGAAAATTATAATAATATAACAAAATATATGCAAAAATATACCCTAAAGTTATTGAATCATTCCTCTTTTTGTGTGGGTGTAGCCTTTTCTCCAACAAGTAGGAGCAACCCCCGTCATCTTCATCTTTGTACTTTGAGTACAACCTCGTACAACCTTTTGAGCCGAAAACCTGAAAAATAATATATAGTGGTATTAAATACAAGTATGCATTTATGTTAAATAATTTAAAATAATTATAAAATAATAAAGTAAAGACATTGGTCGTTGTCTTAACAAAAACCCGCGGGATCAAGTATCATCTTCCCTTCCGGGGTGAACTGGATCGTCTCCGATGTCTGATCCGAGGACTCATTGTCATTGGTCGATTCCTCGACCACCGGACTCTGCTGATCAATAACCTCCATCTCCTCCTCGTCGACTGAAGAAGTACTACGGCGTCTATTTGAACCGCCGCCACGTTGTCTACCTCGACCTCCTGCCATCTACGATTACACAAATATTCAAATTGTTAGAAACGGTTAGTAACATAAAAAAAAACATAAAATAAAAACATAAAAATAACATAAGCCTTTCAACTTAAAACATATATCTTTACCCAATTAATCATCATCATCAAAGTCGTCGTCATCATCATCTTTATCACCATCTGATTCATTCTCATCATCACAATCACCACCACCATCACCGTCAACTTGACAATCACCATCCTCGTTTTCCAAATCCTCACCCTCTTCATTTCCATTCTCATAAATGATTTCATCAGGTGGAGACAATATAAACACGCTAGATACTATTTATAATTGAAAAAACGTTGTATCTACTTGTGAGCGTGCTTTTGTCTCAAAGATTGCACACCATTGCTTTTGATTTTTATCATTCTTCGTGCTTGGATACACTATAAGAAAACAACATTCAGGCAACCGATATTGGCGACTAATTCAGTCGCCAAAATGAATTTGGCGACTGAAATCAGTCGCCAAGACCCACTCGCAGGATTTAGTCGCCAAATAAAATTCGGGCAACTAATTTCGGTCGCCAAATTTGGCGACGGACAAAAGCGTCGCCAAATTGCCAAAATGGCGACTGAAATTAGTCGCCCAAATTGGCGACTGAATGTTGATGTAGTCGCCAAATTGGCGACTGATATCAGTCGCCTTCTGTCGCCAATTTGGCGACCACTACAGCATTCAGTCGCCAATTTGGCGACTGCTTTCAGTCGCCAGTCAGTCGCAAAACCAAGTTGAATTTGTAAAAATAGAGGGTTTGGCGACTGAAAACAGTCGCCAAATGAACATTTCAGTCACCAAAACACATGTTTTATTGCACGAAAAATTCTGTTTTCATCCTGCCATTTCATTATCATACCATACCTGCAAGTACAATACAAAACAACCACAATTTCACACATTTACAACAACACGATGAGAAACGAACATCCTCATATATATCAAGAAAATTGTCTCAAGTTTACAAATATTCTTAAAGGTTAACAAAACCAAGTTTAAACAACCACAACTAACAAGTTTCTAAACTAAAATCAAAAGCCACGGAAACCCATATTGGCTTCAGCTTGCATACCACCACCTCCATTGCCTTCATCATAATCTCGGCGAAAGGGAAGCGGACCTTGGTTGCAGTTGTTGAATATGGTTTCCCAAGCCTTAAATTTTTCTTTCATTATCCGGAGTTCCTCATCCCTTTCGGCGTTTTTTCTTCTTTCTTCGTCAAGTTGGGCTTGAAGTTTACCTACGACTCCCGGCTCGTAAGTTTGTTTTAAGCTGGAAGGCATCCTTGCCCTTGGAGATTCGTTGAATAAATCCTTCGCCGAGCCAATTCCGTACACATTCCCATTATTGAAACCCTTAACCAAGGCGAACCAAATCTCGTTATCGGATTTCTCGGGTTGTCTAACTTTCTCGGCCAAAAATGATTCCTACAAAATATAAACATTATGATTAAAAATAGTTACAAAATTTGTTAAACATTCAAAAAAAAAAGAACTTATTGTAAAAATCCAAAAATGGTTTGAAACTTACATATAGTTCCTTATCTTTTGGCTTTATCGAATATCTTCTATTGTCTTGGAGTCGGGAATGGGTGTTAAGGAAGAGCTCCGGAGCCGTGGGCGTGTTACCGTTTTTCTTCTTACCCTTCTAAAAGAAGAAATCAAAGACTTGTATAAGAAGATTTTAATAATAAAAAGAATTTAAGTTATAATTTTCAAATGGACGAAAAAGTGGAAATGTAAACTTACACCCAAAACTAGGTCCAAGAAAGATCGAGATCCTCCGTGATGTGAAGGCTCAGCCGCTCCATCTTTCTTTCCTACTCTTTTATTTGTAGATGCTTGGGTCGACTTAGCCTGAAACTCCGGAGTTTCACGATATTTAATCATTTCTTCATATGCACCACCTACAATTTAAATTAGTATTATAAAATATGATAAAATGTGTTAAATTATAACTATGTACAAATAACAAAAAAAATTAAATACCTCTCATATGCTCCGACTTCTTCTTTCTCTTGACAACCTTATACATGTTGTCCCTTAACCGTCTAGTGTATGTGTCATTGCACCTTTGACGTACAATATACTCTAATCCCGCTGGCCAGTCAAATGTTTTCTACAATTTAAAAGGTAAGTATTAGTAAAATAAATTATTAATTGAAAATTATAATAATATAACAAAATATAAACAAAAATATACCCTAAAATTATTGAACCATTCCTCTTTTTGTGTGGAGGTAGCCTTTGTCCAACAAGTAGTAGCAACCCCCGTCATCTTCATATTTGTACTTTGAGTACAACCTCGTACAACCTTTTGAGACGAAAACGTGAAAAATAATATATATATATATATATATATATATATATATATATATATATATATATATAGAGAGAGAGAGAGAGAGAGAGAGAGAGAGAGAGAGAGAGAGAGAGAGAGAAGATC
>JAIUZE010003777.1:0-48477 GCA_022085475.1 Heliosperma pusillum
CCTTTATGCGTCTTTAAACGATTTCTAAGCCTTCCTCCACTAGATAGTAATCTTTGTCGGGGTCTAGAAAGTCTCCACCTAAACAAAGACGACAAAAGATGAATATAATTCACCTTTGAGAAAGACGGATAAATTTAAAAGCGAGAAAGACGGTAATTTTATTACCAATTATGATAAAGGACGATGAGAGGGAAAGATTAAGACGAACTTTAGTGAATTTGAGCGAGAAACGAAGGAGTAGCGACGAATCTAAGCTTGATAAAAATGGAGTTTAGGTTTTGGTGGTTTGATGAGGAAGAAAGAGTAAGTGGAAATGAAGGAAGGAGTTCGGGTTTGAGGGAGTATATGAAGGAGTAAGAGGAAAAGTCTATGGAAAAAGCCCATAACGTCTTAAGACGTAACTTACTCGGAATCTCGCGTAAAGTCCAAATACGAACTCAGAAATTCTAAATTAGACACGGAAAATTTAATTCTAAACTAAAACTAAATTTCGCTGAAAAGTATCCGTATAATATTTTTAAATTACAAATAGGGTACATTTGCGGGTGTTACAATTAAAGGACACTATCAAGGTGATGTGTAGGCGGAAATCACTCATTTTGGTGTTAATCTTGTCCCTCCATCTTCTTCATCCAAAGGCCAAGATGAGGACTCATGGACTCAAAAAAAATGGTGGACTTACAAGAACCTATCTATCTGTATATATATATATAGATAGACAGTTATACTCATAAAAAATCTAAAATCACATAAACTTGTTTAAAGTTACATAAATTCAAATTTATATTGTGAAAATCACATTTTAGCTTGAAGTTACAAAAATAATGGTTGAAGTTACACTCGTAATGTAGGTGAAAGTCAATAAAACCTACTCATTTTGATTTAATCTTGTCGCTTCAATTTGTTCTAATCTTGTCCATTCATTTTTCTTTTAACCTTGGCTCTTCATCTTGTTTTAATCTTGACCATATATATTATATATATATATTATATATATATATATGATATATATATATTATATATATAGAGAGAGAGAGAGAGAGAGAGGCAAATTCTAATAAGTCCACCTTTAAAATTGAGTCCATGAGTCCTCATCTTGGCCTTTGGATGAAGATGATGGATGAACATGATCCTTTCTATATATATATATTTATATATATATATATATATATATATATATATAGATGGGTTCAGGTAAGTCCATAGTTTTTGATGAGTCCATAAGTCCTTATATAAGCCACTAGATCTTACAAGATTAATGGTTGAGATTAAAGGCAAAAATGCACTCACCAACAAGTAATTAATGCTTTCTCTCTCATAATTTCAATTTCTAATATGGTGTAACTTCAATTGATACTGTGCAAATTCAAGTACATGACTAAATTCAATAATTAACTTCAAGTAGATATTGTATAAATTAGTTTTAATTTGAAGTAAATGTGGTGTAATTTTAAGAAAAAATGGTATAACTTCATAAAAAAAAAAGTGTAATTTCGAGTAATTAACAGTACTCAGAATTTCGAAAACTCAATAGTGAACGAAAATATAACCATTGCGACGGGCTCGAAAAAATAATAAACTTAGGCTTTTGTTTCGCCATAATCGGAATCTGAATGAAGATTTACAGAGCCTTTTACAAACCCGCTTTAATTTTACACGGATATGAAATTTCAGTTTTTTTTTTAATCCAATATTTTGATAGTTAATACAAAGGAAGTAAACTAAAGGGGATGAGAGAGAAAGTTAGAGAGAAGAAAAGCTCTAATTTTTTCTAGGGTTTTGTGTTCTTTGGCAATGGCAAAGAAGAAAGTTGTTACTCATCCTAACTCAAGTAATCAAAAAAATCAAAATAATAATAATAGTCCATCAAGTAGTAATAATAATAATAATAATAATAATAATAATAATAATAATAATAATAATAATAATAATAATAATAATAATAATAATAATAATAATAATAATAATAATAATAATAGTCTTGCTAGTAATAATTCGAATGTGATTAATCATTCTAACAAACCCAAAGGAACTGTTCATGTAGAGAGTTTGTCTGAAGAAATTGAAAATGCTCGTCGGGAAGTTGCTACGTTGTTTCAAAGCTCTGAGAATGTTGATACTGCAGAGGATAATGAATTGTCTGGGTGGAATGTGGTTCAATCAAGGAAAAAGAGTAAAGATAATCTTCCTTCGTCTTCTCGTTTGGCTCCTATTTCTGAAGTTGAAGTCAATGTTGGGGAAAAGAGGAGTACGGGATTAAAGTTATCTATTGAGGATGTTGAATCAGAAATTGATTACTGGAAATGGTCAATATATGGATATGTGATGGGGGCTAATCCTCCACGAAATGTTCTTGAGGGATTTCTTCGAAGGATATGGAATGGGTATGAAATCTCTTCTATTTCTTTCCTTCCAAATGGTTTGTTTGTAGTTCGTATTGGTCAGCCTGAGGATCATAAGCTTATTTTGGAAAATGGTATGTTTGTGTTTGATGGAAAGCCTATTGTTCTTAATGCGTGGTCGCCTGATATTAAGATAGCTAAAGTCTCTGTTAAAAAAGTTCCAATATGGGTTAAATTAACAGGCTTGGATCTGAAGTTTTGGGGGGCTAAGTGTTTGGAGAAGTTAGCAGGGTTGATAGGTCGTTTTATCCGTATTGATGATGCTACCCTTGAGAAGAAACTTCTGGGTTTTGCACGTATTATGGTAGAAGTGGAGATTGATCAGGGCTTTCCTAATTCTATTAGTTTTGAGGATGAAAAGGGGTGTGAAATTACTGTGGATGTAGAGTATGACTGGTTGCCTGTTACATGTCAAAAGTGTAAAGGCATAGGTCATAAGGCTGAAGTGTGCAGGCGTAAGTTGTATGGTGTGAAACCTATCTCTGTTACTCAGGCACCAAAACAAGTTTGGAAACCTAGGGTGATGCCAGGTGTGGTTGTGGATCCTAAGGACTTTCCCCCATTAACAAAAGTTCCTGCTGTCACTTCCTCCCTGGTTACTCCTATCACTACTCCCATCCTTGTGCCTCCTGGTTCTATTTTCACTCCTGCTAGAGTGATTACCAGATTGACAGGGCATGAAACTAGAACAATTGGAGGTATTGAGGATGATTTTGCAGTTAATTTTAATGAGGAATTAGACCAAGCTATCTCACAGTCTGAAATGGTTGATAAAGGAGGGGGTAAGGAGCCCAACCTTGATCATGATTAAATTTGGCATGTGGAATGTTAGGGGCTTAAATAGTGATACTAAACAGGCTGATGTTAAGTGGTTTATGCATCAGCATGATGTTGATCTTTTTGGGCTCCTTGAGACTAAGGTTAAGCCTTTGTCTCTAAATAAAGTAGTTGCTAATATGGGTGTTGGATGGGAGATTGTTACTAACACTAACTGTCATCCTGGTGGTAGAGTTTGGATTTTGTGGAAGTCTTCTAAGGCTGATGTTGAAGTCCTTAGTATGAGTGACCAGTTTATTCATACTAAGGTGAAAGATAAAGCTATGGGATGTGTTTTCTTTGCTACTTTTGTTTATGCTTTTAATAAGATTGAAGATAGAGTGGCTTTGTGGAATGATTTACTGGCCCTTGCTGTTCCAGATGCTTGGGTGTTGTTGGGTGATTTTAATAATGTTTTATACATGAATGAGAGACTAGGAAAACCTGTTAAGCATGAGGAAATTAGGCCCTTTCAAAGGGTGGTGAATTTGTATGATCTTTATGACTTGAAGTCGACTGGCTCTTTTTTCACTTGGAATAATAAGCATCCTAGTGAAACTAGAATTTTCAGTCGTATTGATAGGGTGTTGGTTAATGGGGATTGGTTAAATGCTTGGTCTGACTGGTTTGCACACTACTACCCTGAAGGTGCCTTTGACCATTGCCCTTGCATTGTTTCTTGTGGTGGAAATGCTAGTGTCAAGAAGAAGCCTTTCAAATTCTTCAATATGTGGACTAAGGTAGCTGATTTCTGTTCTTTGGTGGAGCTGGAGTGGAGAAATAAGGTTGTGGGCACTAAGAGTTTTCAATTGATCACTAAATTGAAGAGGTTGAAGCCTGTTTTGAAGCAGCTGAATAAGTCTGTGTTCTCTGATGTTGAAAGGAATACTGATGTTGCGTATCAGTTGTTAATTGAGAGTCAGATTGCTCTTCAACAAGATCCTACCAATCTTGGCCTGATGGATAAAGAAACTCAGCTTAGGAAATCCTATACTATGCTGACAGAGGCTAGGACTGGATTCCTTAGGCAGAAAGCTAAGTGTGCCTGGGCTTTTGAAGGGGATGCTAATACAAGTATGTTTCATCATGCTATTAGGCATAGGCAAATTCAGAATAAGGTTGTCTCTATTGAGAATGGTCGTGGAGTTTTATGTACTACTCCTGATGAGATCCTCCAAGCTTTTATTGACTTCTATAAACAGTTGCTGTGTACTCATGATAACCCTTCCAATTGTTATGAGCATGTTATCAGGAAGGGTACCTTGGTTGAGGAGGAGGATTGGGCTGCTATGTGTAGTATTCTTACCCCTACTGAGATTAAGAGAGCTATGTTTTCTATTCCTGATGATAAGAGTCCTGGTCCTGATGGATACACTAGTAAATTCTTCAAGGCTAGCTGGAGCATCATTAAAAATGACATTTGTGATGTTGTGGTGGATTTCTTTGTGACAGGGAGATTACTCAAACAATTGAATTGTACCAATCTTGTGTTGATCCCCAAGGTTGAGAATCCAAAAACTGTGAAGGAATTCCGTCCTATAGCTTGCTGCAATACAATCTATAAGGTTTTCTCTAAGCTTATTTGTGATAGGTTAAGTGATAGTCTTACTAAAGTGATCAATCCTGCACAATGTGCTTTCATTAAAAACAGAAGTATCCTTGGCAATATTCTGATCAGTCAAGACTTGATCAGATTATATACTAGGAAGAGTGTATCTCCTAGATGTCTTATGAAGGTTGACTTGAGGAAGGCTTATGATTCTATAGAATGGAGGTTTGTTTATCAAATGTTGCAAGGCTTACATTATCCTCCTACTATGATTAAGCTGATCATGGAGTGTGTTAGTACTCCTAGCTATTCTATTGTGCTCAATGGACAGACTCATGGGTTTTTTAAAGGAGCTAGGGGTCTAAGACAAGGGAATCCCATGTCTCCATTATTATTCACTCTATGTATGGAGTACTTGAGCAGGTTGTTGCAGACTATTGAGAAGATTCCTGGGTTCCATTATCATCCTCTCTGTAAGTCTCTGAAATTGAATCACTTGATGTTTGCTGATGATCTTCTTATGTTTTGTAGAGGAGACATTACTTCCATCTTTGCTATTATGGAAGCTTTTAAGGTCTTTTCTACTGCTTCTGGATTGCACATCAATCCAGATAAGTCTGAGTTCTATTGCAATGGTATCAAGAGTGATGTTCTTTAGCATATTCTACAGGAAACTGGTTTTAGAAAAGAGAATCTGCCATTTAAGTATCTAGGGGTGAATATCTCACATAAAAGACTTAATAAAATGGATTGCAATATCCTTGTTGAGAGGATGATTAAGAGGATAAGAGGTTGGAATAGTAGGAATATTTCTTATGCAGGCAGACTTGTGTTAGTCAAATTTGTTCTATCTGTTATCCACAACCACTGGTCTCAAATTTTTGTACTTCCTATGGGGGTGATGGATAAGATAAAGTCTTTATGCAGGAACTTTCTTTGGGAGGGGACTGATAAGTATTCCAGAGCTCCTCTAGTTTCTTGGAATGTACTTTGTAAGAGTAAGGAGTATGGTGGGTTGGGTCTAATTGATAGTCACCAATGGAACATTGCTGCTATTGGTAAGTTAGTTTGGTGGATTGTGTGTAAACAAGATCATCTTTGGATCAAATGGATTGGGAACATCTACTTAAAGAATTCTTCTTGGTTTAATTATATTCCAAATGCTAATAGTTCATGGGCCTGGAGGAAAATATGTGAGGTTAGGGATGTTCTTAAAACTGGCTATGTTAATGGTCAATGGGAGGGGCTGGATAAGGAGTACTCTATTGCTAAGGGGTATTCTTGGATAACACAGAATTCTGCTCCTCAGGTTGATTGGCGATGTCTTGTTTGGAATAGGTATAACCTCCCTAAATGGAGCTTTCACATGTGGCTGTTAAAACAGAGTAGATTGCTCACATTGGATAGGCTTCTTAAAATGGGGATGGTTGTTCCTAGGATGTGCTTTATTTGTGATACTATGCAGGAAGATCATACACATCTGTTTCAGACTTGTCACTATGCACATGAGTGCTTCAGGCTTGCAGGTGTTTTGCTTAAGCTTCCTACTGTTATTATGATGAGTTCTGAGAGGATTCAGCACATGAGGGGTTCTATGATACGCAGGCAGATTATCATGGCACTTTACTCAGGAATCTGCTATAGCATTTGGAGAGTCAGGAACATTTGCAGATTAGAGGGGCATGTGCTTTGTCCACGAGTCCTTGTTAAGCAAGTTAAAGATGATTGCAGGAGAAGGCTACTGATTGGCTTCAAAGGAGCTATGAGAATTACTGATAGAAGATGGTGCAGGGAAGCTGGTTTGGATCACTAATGATCTTAGTCTGCTTGAAGGTAATGCAGAAGTGGAATGTTGCTGCAAATCGTTTTGAGGAGGAAGTTGGGATGCCTTTTTGTACCTGGATTTCAGTGTATTTCACTGATTGTTAGTATAGGAATTTTCGTTTATGGTCTTGGCTGTGCTTCAGCTTTCTAATTTGTTTGTTAATCTTGAGTGATCTTTGTAACCAATCTGAATGGTCTGATTGTAATTGGTGTTGCCCATTTTGTTGGGTTAGTTTATAATATTCTTACATTTCACCAAAAAAAAATATTTTGATAGTTAAATATAGATGGTAGCATATAATTTAATAAATTAGTTGATGAAAAATAGGAAGTAATTGATTAGGTGAATTGGAAATTGAAATTATGAGAGAAAAAGTATTAATTACTTGTGGGTGAGTGCATTTTGCTTTTAATCTCAACCATTAATCTTGTAAGATCTAGTGGCTTATATAAGGATTTATGGACTCACCAGAAACAAGTGGACTTACCTGATCAAGTAAGTCCACCTCTAAATAATGAGTCCATGAGTCCTCATCCAAGCCCTTGAATCAAATGGATGAGTGGCTAGGATTAAAACAAAACGGAGGGTCAAGATTGTGAGACACACACAATCAGTATCTATCAAACCCTAATAATAAATACCCTCATCTCACTCTTTTTCTCTCATTCTCACATAAACTCAATCTCTCTCTACCTCCCTTATCTCTCTTCAAACCTCTAAAAAAAAACCCAAAAAAAATATCCTCCTGCCACCGCCACCCACTCCGGCATCACCCACTGCCACCCACGTCGGCATCACCCACCGCCACCCGCCGGCGTCCCTCCCCTACCCGCCGCGGAATCCCCCTGCCCCCACCTGCCACCATCCGCCGACAATCACCCCTTATTCCGCGCCCACCACGATCGAACCACCCACTGACGCCATCCTCTTTCCTCCCTGCCTCCATTTCCCTATTTAAACAAAAAAAAAACCCACCGCTGCTGCCTTCCTCTCCTGCCCACCGTCACCTCCTCCCCTAACGCCGTCTGTCGCCCAGCCTCCACCACCCACGCCCTCCTCCTTTCCTCTCCCTCCGCCTTTCACCCACCACTGCACCACCACCATTGTTGGATCTGAAAAATACAAATAACCAACTACCACCATTTCAGATCTACTTTTTTTTTTCAGTTGTAATATTGGTGTATGTGTTAGCCTCGTTTTTTCTTTAAATTTCTTATGTTTTTTTCTTCATTTTTCGTTATTTTGGGTGGGTTTTTTAAAATTTTGTATTGTTTTTTATGTTTAGATTTGAATATTTTTCTTTAGTTACCACCACAATCTCGTTGTTTTTAGTATAAATTTATATTATTAATGATTAAATTTACATTTTTAGTATAAAGTTACATTATCTAAGGTTTAGATCTCGTATTTAAATTTTTTTAAAAATTTCTTATACTTTTTTATGTTTAGATCTGATTTTTTTTAGTTACATTAATATAAATTTATCATGTTTAAATCTCGTTTTTTAGTATAAGTTCTTAAAGTTACACTATAAATGATTAAAGTTACACAAATCTGTTATGTTCTTCTGTTTTTTTTAGATTTTTTTAATTTTTCAAATTTCTCATGTTTTTTTTAATTTTAGATCTCGTTTTTTTTAAATGACTTCAACTATTAAGTATTGAAGTTACGCTATTAAGAAATGAAGTTACATGGTTCAAGATTGAAGTTACATGGTTAAGGACTGAAGTTAAATTATTAAGGACTGAAATTACTCTTTCAAGGCTTGAAGTGACACTTTTAAGACTTGAAGTGACACTTTTAAGGCTTGAAATTACACTTTTAAGGCTTAAAGTTACACTATTAAAAACAGAAATTACACTAGCAAGGACTGAAATTACTAACTTGTCTTAAAGTTAAATAAATTCAAATTAAAATATTCAAGACTAAAGTTATCCAAAAAATTAGTAAATTTACTTAAACATGACTTGAAGTTACACATATATGTCTTAAAATTAAAGTTACACAAATAAGGGTTGAAGTTTCACTAGTAAAGATTGAAGTTACACTCATAAAAATTTTAAAATCGCATAAATTTGTCTTAAAGTTCATAAATTCAAATTTATATAGTCGAAATTACATTTTAATTTGAAGTTACAAAAATAATGGTTGAAATTACACCCGTAATGACTGAAGTTACACTCATAAAATACTAAAATCACGTAAACTTGTCTTAAAGTTACATAAATACAAATTTATATAGTGAAATCACATTTTAGTTTGAAGTTACGCAAATAAGGGTTGAAGTTACACTCGTAATGACGGAAGTTACACTCATAAAAAGGTTAAAATGACATAAACTTGTCTTAAAGTTACATAAATTCAAATTTGTATAGTCGAGATCACATTTTAATTTGAAGTTACACAAATAAGGATTGAAGTTGCACTCGTAATGACTGAAGTTACCCTCATAAAGAGTTGAAGTTACAAAAATTTGTCTCAAAATCATAATCTAGTATAAAAGGACACTATCAAGGTGATGTGTAGATGGAACTCACTCATTTTGGCTGTAATCTTATCCCTCCATTTTGTTCTCATCTTGTCCATCCATTTTTCTTCTAATCTTATCCCTTCATCTATTTCTAATCTTGTCCCTCCATCTCCTTCATGCAAAGGCCAAGATGAGGACTCATGGACTCAAAAAAGAAGGTGGACTCATTTGAACATATCTCTATATATGAGTCCATGAGTCCTAATATGGACCTTTAGATCAAATAAATGAAAGGTTGAGATTAAAACAAAAAATGAAAGGGTGATATAAAAGCTCCCAGCTCAACCAAACCCTAATCATTTCAAAAAACCTACCCCTCTCTCTACCCACTTCTCTCTCTACCTTTCTCTCAAACCACCCTCCACCAACTCCCTCACTCCCGCCGCCGCTCTTTACCGCCAGCCGCCACCACCTCCTTTTCTCGGCTTCACTCTTTCCGCGGCCTCCCTTCCTCCCTACTCGCCGCCTCTCACCACCCACCTGGCCTCCCACGCGGCGGCCCTCCTCCTCCCTCGGCCTCTCCACTCGCCGCCTCTCACCGCCACCATGCCTCCACCACGCTAGCTGCTCCCTCCCCGTTCTTCTCCCTCGGTCTCCTTCCTCCTCCACCACGCCTATTCCTCTCCACCCGCCTACTCCTCCACCAGGCGCCACCTCCTCTCCCTCCTCTCGGCCTCCACCTGAACCTACTGCCACCTTCCCCCTCTGCCGCCTCCTTCCCTCCGCACCTTCCCCTCCTGCCTCCTCCTCAGCCGCCTCCACGCCCTCCTTGCCTTCTTCCTTCCTTTTTTTTTCAGGTTTGTTGTTGTGGTGGTGTTGGGTGGTATTTTTTTCTTTATTAGATTTGGTGTTGTGGTGATGTTGGGTGGTGTTTTTGTTTATTTTATTTTTGTTCAGATTTAGACTGGTGATGGGGTTGCGGTTGTGGTGTCACGGCGGTGGGGCAAGGGTTGTGGTGGGGTCGCGGGGTAGGGCAGGGGTTTTGGAGGTGGGGGTCGTGTGGGATGGGGTGTATGTTGGGAGAGGTGGACGTGGACGGTGGTGGTGGTGGTGGCCTGTTGGTGTTGTTGTCATTGTAGGTGTTAACTAAAGTTACATCAATTTGGACTAAAGTTACATCATCTTGGACTAAAGTTACACAGTAAAAGGACTAAAGTTACATTATCGTGGACTAAAGTTACATCATCTTGGACTAAAGTTACACAGTAAAAGAACTAAAGTTACACAGTAAAAGGACTAAAGTTACATAAATCTGACATAAAGTGACATAAAATAGATAATAATATATTAAAGTTACATAAAATCTAACAAAAGTGACAAAAAATTAGACTCAAGTCACATAAATTTTGATAAAAGTTGAATAAAATTTGACTAAGTTAAGTTTAAAGTTACATTTGTAAAGTATTTTCAAGGAGTAATTTATGTAACTTTAATACATTACCACTGTATCTTCACTCTTTTGCGAGTGTAACTTTAGCAATTTATAAGCTAGTAATGTAACTTTATTCAAATTTTTAAGTTAGTAATGTAATTTTAATTTAATTTTATGTAACTTTAGTACTATGCTATACAACTTTAATCAATGTTTTAGCAACTTTAGTCTAATTTGTCCAGTTTTATTAACTTTAGTCCTTAAGATGTAACTTTAATCTTAATTTTGTGTAACTTTAGTCTTATAATATGTAACTTTAGTCCAAAGTGGCGCCACCACCAACAATAACAATACCACCAACAATAACAATACCACCAACAGCCACCCACAACCACCGCCAACACACCGCCACCACACCACCACCAACAACCACTCCCCAACCAAAAAAATACAAATATAAAAAAAACAAATCTGGAAAACAAAGAAGAGGAGGTGGTGGATGGGATGTTGAGTGGAGGTGGAAGGGAGCCAAGGAGGCCGAGGAGGAAGGCCGGCGAGGGGCGGCCGAGGAGGAGGAGCGGCCGAGGAGGAGGGGTGGCGTGGTGGAGGACGGAGGAGAGAGGGAGGAGGGAGGTGGAAGGAGGAGGCAGACGTGGTGGCAGTGGGATGCCGAGGGAGGCCGCCGTGGTGGTGATGTGGCAGTGGGGAAATGGTGGGGGAGTTGAAGAGAGAGATGAGAGGAGGAGAGAGATAAGAGGAAGAGAGAGAAGTGAGTGGAAAAAATGGATAGGTTTTGAGAAAGTGATTAGGGTTTGGGAGTTTTTATATTATCCCTCATTTTTTTGTTATAGTCTTGACCATTCATTTAGTTAGATCTAATGGTCCACTTAGGGACTCACCTAAATAAAGGGACTTACCTGAACCTGACTATATATATATATAGAGGCCGAATATCATGTGAGGTCGTTAATTATGGCGAGGCGGCCTACCTCATCAAACTTCATTGGGCTGATTTTCAGTTGTTCATTGGATTGAAAATTTGAGGTTATTCCTTATCTTTTAATTTGGCCCAAATACTCTCTCTAAAATAAAATAGACAAAACCCAAACACTTTACTTTGTCTCTCTCTGTTTTACACTACTTAATTGAGCTTGCACTTGATTTTGTGAAACTTGCACTTGATTTTGTGAAAATTGCACTTTATTTTGTGAATCTCTAACCTGGTTTTGTGAAACTAAGACGATTTTACGAATCTAAAAATTGAATTGTTAACTTTGAACACACACTAGCATTTACAAACTTCTATAATAATTGTAGATTTATATTTTTTATCTATGTGAGATTCGAACCCACACCTTGCACAAAAGTACAATGCTCTACCTTTTGAGCTTATAGATAATATAGTGGAAATCGATTTATGCATTTAACAAATAACAAACACATACATTAAAGTATCAATAAAGAGGTAATGTGTGAATCTTAGACTTTGTGTTGTGAACATATGACCTTTTCTTATGTAGTTTCACAAAATAAAGTCTAAGATTCACAAACAATATGGGTAAGATTCACAAAATACATCCTTACTTTCATAAAGACAATGTCTATATTCACAGCAATTTCACAAAGTAAGATGCTCGACTCACACCACAAAGTCCAAGATTCACAAACCTTAGGCGCATGATTCACAAAATAAAGGCCTACTTTCACAAAGTCAATACCAAAATTCACAGTTGTGTCACAAAGTAATGAGCTCGACTCACGCCACAAAGTCCAAGATTCACAAACCTTAGGCGTAAGATTCACAAAATAAAGACCTACTTTCACAAAGTCAATTCCTATGTTCACAGCAGTTTCACAAACGAAGGTCTTAGACTCACACCACAAAGTCCAAGATTCACAAACCTTAGGCGTAGGATTCACAAAATAAAGGCAGACATTACACCGCGACTGAGACAATGTGACGAGTGTGAAAAAATCAAGTATATGAGACATACATAGTAGAACTAGCGGAACGAATCAAACAGATAAGCGGGAAAATGATCTAAATTTGCAAAACAAGAGTTGAACTCACTAGCTAAACTAATTAAGTAATTGAATCAACAAAATTGAACAAAAATCGCAATGTAGGTATGAAATATATAATTAAGTCACACAACCTCAAGATGAGGTATCATTATCCTTCAGAGTTCTCACTCTCTATAAAGTGGTAGTGAAGGAGTTGCAGTATATGTTTTATTGTATGGCCGTTAGGCCCGTAACAATTGTGTCTAGGCAGGGTTGTGCCCTTACCTGATATAGATTCAGTTACAAGTCAAATAGAGCACAAGATCACAAAACTGGTGATTTACATGTAGGTGTGACACTTAAATTTAACACACATATCAGAACAAAACTTATGATGTCAAATGGCATTAGTTTTGGGAGTTAAGGCTTTTTGAACGATTTTGGCAAATTCAATACACGAGAATGATTTTAAAAAAATTGTAGATTTCATTTTCCTAACAGTTTTAATCAAACAAATTTACATTATATATTCTAAGTCGTAACTTATAATTTAGCAACTTCCAAAGTAACATAACAACTACCTATCACATACTTAGCTACATTCCCAACTAATTTCCAGATGTTACATTCTTCAGTTTTCCAAACTACACCAACATTTCTACACAATATCAATGTTGTACGAAGTATGGAAATCACAAAGTTTACATACATATAGGGCTGAAAAGTAGGAGTGTACATGGGGAAAAACAGCGAAATCGCCCTATATACAAGGGTTTGAGATTATTCACTTGGATCGTGCAAGTTAGAAGCTATTAAAGTTGTTTCCATACACATTAGGACTCACATCTAGGTATAACACTTAAATTCAACTAGACGAGACGGCTAATAACTGCTGATTTCACTTGTAAAAACAATCACAAAATCAGAGAATAACATTCAACTATTAAGCATTTAAAAATCCACAAAAAGTTCAAGAAATCAAATAAAGCACAAGATCTAGCACGAAAGACGTAATTAGCGACGAAAATTGAAACAAGTAACTCACTACTGTTGATTTAAATTTATAAATGATCATTTAATCACTGATTAAATTTAACATCACAAAAATAACATAAAAATCAAAAGAAATCAAATCGAGGATAAAAGCTAATATAAAATATACATGATAAATTTCGAAGCAAAGAATGGAGAAGTAATGAAAGTACCTAAAATCGAACCAGAATTGATAAATAAGCGTAGAAAACGATTGAAACCTGCAAAACATAAGCTCAACTCAGTACATCAACTAATTAAGTAGTTGAATCAACAAAAATAAACAAATTAATGAACACAAATCAAAATCTAGGTATGAAATACTAAAAGAAAGGAACGAATCAAACAAATAGGTGTAGAAAAAGATCGAAAAATGAAAAAAAATAATAAGAACTCAACTTACTAAACAGTAGATCGAAAATTAAAAAATTGAACAAATAAATTAACAGGTTATCAATGAGTGTGAAGTAAGCAGTAGATAATCGCAAATTAGGATGAGATATATTACCTAGATCGAAAATTACGAAGCTTGCGATCAAAAATGGAGGTTTTGCACAATGAAAATGGAGGTTTCCATGTTACAGAAAGAGAGAAAGAGTGGAAGAGTGTGGAAGAGAATAAAAGTAGTAATGATGGAAACCACAATTGTTCACGTTAGTTTTATTGAGGGGCATGTGGCACAATCTGAAACATCCATATGTTTTAGATCCGACGGCTAGGATGGGTACAGCTGCCTCACCCTAAGAAGGAAGCCTCACATGATTCAATTCCTATATATATATATATATATATATATATATATATATATATAGGAATGAGATCAAATTAGTCCACCCCAAAACCTTGAGTCCATGAGTCCTCTTTTGGACCATTGGATGAGGGAGATGGATGGCTGAGATTTGAGCTCCCAAAAAATGATTAATGAGCTAATTTTCCACTCTCTCTCTTCTTTACTTAATTAACCCCTAATCCAACCCTAATACACTATATAACTTTTTCCACTCAACAAATTCTCTCTCATCCCACACAATATCATTTTTATCCCACAATTAAACTTCTCTCTAAAAAAAAAAGCTCCATTTTCTCTCATTTTTCCACCACCCAACACCACCAACAAATACCTACACCAAATAAAACCTACCCCAATTAAAACCTACACCAAATAAAAACCCACAACCATGCACCCGCCGCCCCTGCAACCACCCTCCCCTCCGACGCCCCTGCCACCACCTTCCGACGCCCATGTCACCATCCTCCGACCCCCTGCCACCATCCTCCGACGCCCCTGCCACCATCTTCCTCCGCCACCACCCTCCTCCACTGCCCACAACCCACCACCACCCTCCACTGCACGCCTGCCGCCACCCTCCTCTGCGTTCCCCCTCTTCCTTCTCGAAGCCCCGGTTGAAGAAGGCATTAAACACAACAACCACCACAAAAATAACAACAACCACACAACTACCACACATTAAACACAACAACCACCACAAAAACAACATGTTTTTCCAAATCTGAAAAATAAAAACCCACCAACACCACTTCAACAACCTAGATCTAAAAAAAAGAAAAGAGAAAACGTAACCGCGGCTGAAGAAGGCGCCAGGAGGAGGTCGGAGGAGGAAAGTGCGGCAGAGGAGGCGGGTGCGGGAGGCCAAAGGTGGTGGAGGCGAAGGTGTTTGAAGTGGGGTCGCCGCCCCTGCTCCTCTCTCCGTCTGCCGCCCTTCCTCCTCCCTCCTCCCTCCTCCCTCCTTCCTGCCGTCGCCCTTCCTCCTTCCTTCTTTGTTTCTTTTCAAATTTTTTCAGATTTTGTATTACTTTTTTTTTTCTTTTTTTTAGATCCATGAGTTTGTTATTTTATTCCCAATTTAATTTTATTTTTTTTAGATTATTTTTTCAGATTTGGTGTTACTTTTTTTTATGCTTTTAATTTTATTTTTTTACATCTTTTTTTTTCAGATTTATTGTTACTTTTTTTTCCTCCACTTTTAGATTTACTAAAAAGTACTATTACTTTCAAAAAAATCAATTAACAAAGTTTTACATATTTTTTTTTTACTTATTTAGTTGATTTTAATTTTAAGATCTATTAAATAAGAAGTAAATTTTTGAAAAAATAATCGTATTAAGACGGAGGTTGTTGATGGGTTGAAGTTACACTCTCAACGGATTGAAGTTACACTCTCAACGGATTGAAGTTACACTCTCAACTGATTGAAGTTACATTTAAAGTGGACTAAAGTTATACTCTAAGTGGACTAAATATACACTATCAATGGATAAAAATTACACTGTATATGACTAAAGTTACACTCTCAACATACTAAAGTTACTTTCTGAAAAGACTAGAGTTGCACTATAAAATAGTTAAAATTTCAAAATTTCAAAATAAGATGACATAAAATTACTTGGGAAAATAAAATTACATTAAAGTTACACTTATAAAACACTAAAGTTACACTGAAAATACGTAAAAAATCAAAATCTTGTCGTAAAATCAATTTTTAGTATAAGGTTACACTTTTTTGAATTAAAGTTACACTTGTAAAAGGCTAAAGTTACACTCTAAAAATACGTAAAAAGTCAAAATCTTGTCGTAAAATCAATTTTTAGTATAAGGTTACACTTTTTTGAATTAAAGTTACACTTGTAAAAGGCTAAAGTTACACTCTGAAAATACGTAAAAAGTCAAAATCTTGTCGTAAAATCAATTTTTAGTATAAGGTTACACTTTTTTGAATTAAAGTTACACTTGTAAAAGACTAAAGTTACAATATGAAATTACGTAAAAAGTCAAAATCTTGTCGTAAAATCAATTTTTAGTTTAAGGTTACACTTTTTTGAATTAAAGTTACACTTGTAAAAGGCTAAAGTTACACTATGAAAATACGTAAAATGTCAAAATTTTGTCGTAAAATCAATTTTCAATTTTTAGTATAAGGTTACACTTTTTTGAATTAAAGTTACACTTGTAAAAGGCTAAAGTTACACTATGAAAATACGTAAAATGTCAAAATTTTGTCGTAAAATCAATTTTTAGTATAAGGTTACACTTTTTTGAATTAAAGTTACACTTGTAAAAGGCTAAAGTTACACTCTGAAAATACGTAAAATGTCAAAATCTTGTCGTAAAATTATTTTTTAGTATAAGGTTACACTTTTTTGAATTAAAGTTACACTCGTAAAAGATCAAAGTTACACTTGTGAAACGGCACACGTAAAAAAACAAAAGTTACCCTTGAAAACAAAAGTTAAACCCTAAAAATGCTAAAATGTCATCAACTTTAAGCTAGAGAGAGAAAGATAATTAATTAGTGTATAAGTAAGGAATTAGTGTAATGGTTACTTTTTGCTTTTAATCTCAACCACCAAACTTGAAAGATCTAAGGGCTCATAAGAGGACTTAGGGACTCAAAAGATATGAAGGACTCATTTGAACCTTTCTCTCTCTCTCTATATATATATATATATATATATATATATATATATATATATATATATATAGGGTCGGGATCCCCTACGAACTAAAGTACGGTGCGAACCGTACGAACTAGCTAGATACACATATAACTATCCCAGGTACATCTGTTAATACTGCTAGATACATCTATGATATATGTATCTAGTAGTATTAGTAAATGTATCTAGTACTATTTGTAAATGTATCTACCACCAACAACCCTTCCACTGCCTACTACCACCACTACCACGCACCCCTGACCGCCGCCAACACCACCACCACTACCTCCCACCACCACAACCACCACCATTTAAAGAAGAATGCAAGCCTTTTACAGTCACCACATATCCATAGCCCTACAACTACATACCAGGTCACTAGCGTCGCCGGCGACTACGACATCGAAATCACCGACCACCCTCATGACGCCGGCAAGGAGTGCGCGGCCATGCCGCAGACTCAGTCGCTGAAGCACTTGCACTTGCAGTGATTTTCATTTGTATTAT
Organism: Heliosperma pusillum; assembly: GCA_022085475.1. NCBI lineage: Eukaryota > Viridiplantae > Streptophyta > Magnoliopsida > Caryophyllales > Caryophyllaceae > Heliosperma > Heliosperma pusillum. The sequence continues at coordinate 17,494 of JAIUZE010003777.1, forward strand.
ATATGCAATTTTGATATAAATATTAGATCTATGAAAAACAAAGATGAATTTCGAAAAACTAACTGGACTAGATCTAGCAAAAAGAAGCACGATATCTTAAAAATTGATTACAATGGCGAGTTTAATTGTAAGGAGGATAGAGGAGACAAGTGGGTGCCGGCGGTGCGCATGAATCGCTCCATCTCCGTCGTCGTTGCCGGTCATTCTCCGTCATAGTCGCCGTCGTCGTCGCCGGTCATTCTTCGTCATAGTCACCGTCGTCGTCGTCGGTCATTCTCCGTCATAGTCGCCATCGTCGTCGTTAGTGATACATGGCGGCAGCAGTAGCTAGTAGATGAAGACAAGGGATGAGAGAGAATGGGTGATAACCGATAAGTGCGGTTTTTTTTGTAACTGTTAAGAGGGTTTTTGAGTCAGTCCGTACAGTTCGCATTGAACATTAAGTTCGCACAGGATCCTAATTCTATATATATATATAGTCTAGTTCTTTTGAGTCCACCATTTTCATAGAGTAGGGAGATGGATGATTGATATTGTAGATTAAAAAACACTTATCACTAATCAATTACTTATGCGCTAATTAAATAACTTTTCCTCTCTAATCTTTAATTAATCAGTTTTGAGCTGTTGAGATTTACGAGTGTAACTTTGATGCTTACGAGTGTAAGTCTAATGTTTTAGAGTGTAACTTTAACTTTTTAAGGCGGTTTGTATATAAAAATTTGAATTTAAACAATTTTAACACCTTACGAGTGTAACTTTGATGCTTTTCGAATGTAACTCTAATATTTTTGACCGTAACTTTAAATGTTTAAGGCGGTGTTGTTTATAAAAATTTAAATATATATTTTTTTTTTTTTTGGTGTGAATGTAAGCTTTGATTAATAAGGCACTTGGCCACACAATACAAATATTCTATTACATCTAAGGCCAACAACATAAAAGACTATATCAATACATGACTGATAACTTCAATTACAGTAGATTTCTATTCCTGCACCATTGATATTCTTCATGTTTAAGGTTCCCGAGCTCCAATTGCATCAACCTCATATTTGCTTGTCCTCTAACCCCCTGAATTAACTGCTCAGGTCTGATCACATAAGCTTCCAATCTACACTTATTTCTGCTCATCCAAATTCTATAGTATACAGCAACAACCATTGACCAATACATCTTCCGGATGAAACCAGTCTTCATCCTCATCCTGGCCAAATCATTAGGTGTGTGACCACCAGTAGGTCTAATTTGAATCCAGTCATCCAGACACTCATAACACTTCCTGGCAAAGCAATAATCCTGAAACAAATGTTGATGATCTTCAACAGTATAACCACACAGAAAGCAAATGAGGCTCCCCGTATATCCTCTTCTCTACAATCTATCTAAAGTAAGGAGTCTTCCTCTGATAGCTAACCAGTATATGAAGCTATGCTTTGGAATGTTCGGTCTACTCCATGTAATGCAATACCAAGGCACCCTAATGTTGGAATTAGCAGACAACCAGTTATAGCCTTTCAAAATGGTATACCCATCATCCTCCTGCCACTCCTCTGTTTGGAAACCCTCCTTAAAAGCATCCTTGACTCCACAAATCTTCCTCCAAGCCCATGAACTCGAGCTACTAGGAGTATAAGTGAGCCAATTTCTCCCTTTCAAGTAGATCTTATCTATCCATTTAATCCAAAGGTGATCTTTCTTGAGCAGAATCCACCAAGCTAGTTTCCCAACAGCACCAACATTCCAGGTTTTACTATCATAAATGCCCATACCACCCTCCTCTTTACTCTTACATAAGACATTCCATGATACAAAAAAAATGTAACTTTGGTCCTTTACGAGTGTAACTTTAATCCTTTATGAGTGTAACTTTAGTCCAATCACCGACAAACACCACGCACCACCGTCCTCTACCATCAACCCACACCCATAAAAAGGTAAATCTTATGAAAACAAAAATGAAAATCAGATCATTTGACGAATGTAACTTTAATAGTAAACGAGTGTAACTTTGGTAGCGAACGAGTGTAACTTTAATTAAATAAAACAGATCTGAAACCACCATAACAACAAGAAGAGATTTTTAAGACAAGATCGGAAAAAAAAAATATAACAATAAATCTAAAAGTAACTAGATCTTAAAAAAAAATACGCAAAAAAATGTAGATCTGACACCGGAGTTCATTTTATTTAGATTTATTTCCTGAGAGAAGAATCACTTTATTTCATTAATGGGTATGTCGTATGTGTTGGGCTGATTGTATTGCAAATATTTTTGGGATCTACTCTTTAGCTATGATAATAAGAAAAATCAACACTTGCTATTGATTTGACGGCAAATACAAGAATTTGAGAAGACAAGAAAAATCAAGCTACTTAACAAGACCCCATAATGGCGATTGACTTGGAGTAATCATGGTCGATTGAATTAGATCGATTGATTTTGGAAAATTAGGGTTAAAGTATAAATTGATTTGGGAGAACTGGGGAAAATGAGAATGTTAGGTTTGTGTATAGTTAGTGAATGTAAGTAGGGGTAATATGGCTATTCTGCGTAAAAATTTTATTAACGAATCGGAAAATATGAAAAATTAGTCTCGGTTCAAATATACGGTGGCAATTAGGGAATATACGTGAAAGTTTAAGGTTATTTTTAAAAACAGATACATTGTGGCTATTTATAAAGATACACAAATACATACAGATCGGTTTTAATTAGACCTGTCAAACGGGTCGGGCAGGTCGGGTTGAATACGGGTCGGGTCAAATACGGGTCGGGTCATAGAGGTCTGGGTCGGGTTAGGGTCAAGAAAAACTATAGAACGACTTTTATTTTATCATTTTTTATCCCGAAAATCATACTTTTTAAAATTAAATAATATTTAATGTTAATAATATAGTTGTATTCATTATGTTGGACCAATTTGATAGTTTTGATAATGACATGTGTTTACGTAATAATGTGTTTTACTCGATATATCATATGCGTGTAATTGTGTGCTTTAGTCTTATTATAGCTAGCAACAATTATGAGAAGAAAGATCAAAGTTAGGCATAACTTTGATAAAGTCTGTGAGACAAAGTTATAACAACTTCAGGAATAACTTTGGAAGTGAACATGGAAGTTATAGCTAACCAGGCATAACTTTAAGGAAAATCGCTTCAAACAAGATCTACATAAATCTACACAAGACTCGAGATGGAGGGTCTTTGTGATCAAGATGAAGAGATGATCCGTATACTGAAGATCTTTGTGAAGATTAGATAGTATAGGTCGTCATTCGGTAACTATTCCATTCGAGAGATTTTATGTTCAAAAGTTATAGCTTTAGCCTATGATTTTGAATGATAAAATATTGATGCATGATTTTGGAAATAAAATGTTTTGAAATGTTTTCAAAAGTGAAAGAGTTTTATTTTTATATTTATCAATTATTTTAATAGAGAATATATTTATGAGATTCTATTGGTTAGTAATACAACTTATGGGTTGTCATGCTACCTAGGGTTTCTAATATATTCTATCTCAATTTGTTGTTAACCTAATTAGCCCACCTAGTGGTTGAGCCATCTAGGGTTTCGTGAAACCTAGTTTGTGCCACCTAGGGATTCGTGCTCCTAGGGTTTCGTGAGCTATAGGAATCCGGCCTCCATAGGTTTGTTTCCTTAGTTTACCTAATCTAGGATTCTACTATATCTTTACAACAATATTTTGAGATATCAAGATAAATATATTTCTATAAGATAAACCAAATAATATTTTGAGATAAAGATATTTCTAAAAGATAAGCAAATATTATTTTATGGTAAGATAAGTATCTTTATTAAATATTATACTAGGGTTTTAGATCTACTATAATTCTTCTACTATAAATACTCATTCACATATCAATTGTAAAATACACGACATACACACGAAACACAATACATCACACGGCTATTTATTTTACTTGTGTTGATTTTCCAAAATTGTTTTAAAGCAAACCTTTGAGCAAATATTTATTATTTTTAGAGTTTGTTTTTAAAAGAGTCGTGCATCAATTATTATCAATCGCTTGAGTGAAATACGTTATTGGATAATAGGAAATCATTATAAGCTTACCAATTCGTAACGGGAATCTGTGTGAGTTATATTGTACTTTCTATTAGGTAAGATTAGGTATAGGGTATTTAAGCGATAATCATCTGAGTTTAATCATAGTGTTGATTATACGAGTGGGTTGATAATTTTTGTAACCCGTAGAAAGGTACTAAAAATTATTAATCGAGAATAGTGGACGTAGGTTTCAACGTGTGAAACTGAACCACTTCAAAAATCGTGTGCCTCTCTCTTATATCTTTACTTTTCGTTATTTCATTATTCGCGCTTACTTTGATTAATTAATTAGTTGATTTTAATTCATAAGATCAAATAATTAATTACATATCATTTAATTCGAAAAAAGTGGGGCTAGTTTTTAATACTCAATTCACCCCCCCTCTTTCGTATTCGATCAATAGACTCTACAATTGGTATCAGAGCCTCGTGCTCTTGATTGCCTTACAGCAAGGAGTCTGATCCATTTATCTTTTTATTTTTATTTATTTTCCGCTGCATTTATTTTTATTTTAATGGATTCCAAACATCTGAAGTGTCCCGTATTCGATGGGAAGAACTACAGTTTATGGAAAAATATGATGACCCATTTTATAAAGGGTAACGATTGGGAGTGTTGGCTAATCATTAAGAATGGTCCTAATAAGATCATGCTTGGAACGGCTACAGGCACTTCCATCGAAAAGAAAGAAGATGACTATGTTGAGGCAGATTATAAGAAAGCTGAGAAAAATTCAAAGGCTATTAGTCTGTTGAATTGCAAAACGGCATGACCCTTACTGAATTTGATCGTTTCTCATCTAGTTCTACTGCCAAGGAAATATGGGATGGTCTTGAGTTAGCTTATGAGGGGACAACTGTTGTCAAAAAGCAACGCATAGCTCTACTTATGCGAAAATACTAATTGTTCTCCATGGAACAAAATGAATCGCTTGACAGCATGTCTACTCGCTTCTCCAGTATCATTAATGAATTGAAAAATCTTGGAAAAACTTTTGACTCCGAGGAAATTGCCAGAAAGATCCTTAGAAGTCTATCTACACGATGGAGACCTAAGGTGACGGTAATTGAGGAATGTAAAGACCTATCTGACCTATCTTATCAAGAGCTACTTGGAACCCTAATGGCTCATGAGATTACTCTTGATGAAGATGCGGCAAATGATAGTAATAGCAATAAGGTGGCTTTACAGGCCGAATCTAGTGAAAGACAAGATTTGGATCTTGAAGATGAAACAGTGTTATTTGCTAGACGTTTTAAGAAAAAGTTCTTTAATAAACCACAAGGGAAAACGTTTAACAATAACACCAACAAATCTTACAAGAAGCCAATTGAGTCAAAAGGGGCTCTTTCAAGTCGTGGTTGCTTCAAATGTGGGGATAATGATCACATGATCAAAGATTGCCCCACATGGAAGAAAATCAAAGACAAAAATCAACGAGACAAAACCAAGAAGGAATTCAGGCAAGTAATGATGGCTTATTGCTGGGGAGATCTCGACACAGAGGACGACGAGTCAGAGGAAGAGGAAGTCGCCAACTTGTGTCTAAGCAACGTCAGTCTTGACCTAATTTCCGACAGTGACAATGAAAGCGAATCCGAGATGTGTCTTGTTGGCAACTCAGATTCAGAACCAGATTCAGAAGATGACGAAGAGGTTAGTCATCTTGCACTTAAAAAGCAAGTTAAGAATTTATCTAAGAAGTCTTTAATTAAGTATTTTGAAGAAGCCTTAGATCATTGTCATGAGCAGAGTCTAGAATTGAAAGATCTTAAAGAACAAATTCTTGATATTGCTGAGGAAAACCAACTTCTGAAGGCCAAAGCTAAAAAGCTCAAGTCTAAAGTTATGGCAACTTCAGCTATAACTTCAGACAAGACAAATGTTGAGAAAGAAGCTCTTGAGTCTAAAGTTATAGCTAATGAATCTATAATCTCAGAGTTGAAGCTCAACATTAAGCACCTTCAAGCCAAAGTTATGGCTAATGAAGCTATAACTTTAGAATTGAAGAAAGTCAATGAGCTTTTACAATCTCAAACTAAGGCAAAGGAAGTTGTTATTCTTGATCACGAGAAAGTAAACTCTTTTCTTTCTCAGCAATTGAAAGAATTAAAGGCTGAATTCTCCCAAGCCAAAAGTCAACATAATGAGGAGAAACTTATCTTGAATAAACGTTTCAATGATTTTCGTGAAAATTTCAAAAAGAACAATCCCTCCAAAGACTCGAATGTAGATCATTCGTCGTGTCAAAAAGAAATTCAGGCTTTGAAGGAATTGCTCCTACATGCACGAAAAGTTCATGATAAGTGGGAAGGAAGTCAGAAGGTCTTAGACTTCCTTACCGAACAGTCTAATAATAACATGAGGAAAGGTCTTGGTCATGAATGCTATAGTCGTAGAGACCATGATAAATGCAAATCCACTCCTTCTGACCGTGATTTCAGAAGAAGGAAGTATGTCAATCTTTCAGAATATCTGATTTGCAATTATTGTGGTCACAACGGTCATGTTAAAGATAATTGTGTCAAATATGTCAACGATAACAAAAATCAAACTGATTTTGTGAAAGAACATGACGTGTCTAGTGAGTCCGAATCTGAACCTCAACGTGATGAGGTTAAAAATAATGAGTTTAGATGGTTTTATGACATGGCTTTCGATTACACATCTGTACCTTCAAAATCTAAACCTTATGTGAATCAGAAGCAGTCGTTTAAACCTAATGTGCGTCGTAACAACAATCAATATAATAAACCTAGCAAACCCTATCCTAAGAAGAAAAGAATTGTCAAACAGGTATGGGTTAGGAAGGATCAAATATATAGAGTCACTAACCATAAAGGACCCAACTTATCGTGGGTACCTAAAAGCTGTATTTGATTCTCTTGCAGGTAATAGTGAAAGAAAATAATCTATGGTATCTCGACAGTGGATGTTCGAGACACATGACTGGAAACAAGAATTTATTTCTTTCACTAGAGCCCTTCAACGGTGGCAAGGTCACCTTTGGAGACAACAAAAAGGGCAACATAATCGGTGTAGGTAAGATTGGTATATCTTCTTCACATGCTATCAATAACGTATATCTGGTAGATGGCCTTAAGCATAACTTGCTAAGTATCTCTCAACTATGTGACAAAGGCCACAAAGTCGTTTTTCATTCAAATGTTTGTCGTATCATAGTTGAAGGAACTAGCAATGTTATCTTAGAAGGCTCACGTAAACGGAACGTGTATATGATTGATTTAAACATAGTCACTACAAGTTCCTTTACGTGCATGAAAGTCACTGTGGATGACTCATGCTTGTGGCACAAGAGGTTTGCACACATCAGTCCAACGATTTTAAAGAAACTTAAGTCTTGGGATTTAGTTGAAGGTGTACCCTCAATCAAATTCGAACAAGAAAAGATGTGTGACTCATGTGCCCGTTGTAAACAAGTTAGATCTTCATTCAAACCAGAAGGTAGTAAGTACAAGAGCGTCCAACTTGGTGGTCACACACATGGATCTCCTTTGACCTATGAAAGTAGAATTCCGGGTGGACAAGTACGTATTCGTCCTAGTCCGACTACTCACTCCATGTATGTATGGCCTATCTTTTCTATTTTACTAAGATGGAAACTTTCGATGAGTTGTAGTTACAATGAAGCTCGCCCAACAAGTATGATAAAAAGTTAGTTTCCATTCGTACGTGAGTCATGGCCCCGAATTATTGATACTCAAGCTTTTATAGAATATTGTAGGGAGAATGGTGTAGGACATAACTTTGCTGCACCACGAACCCCACAACAAAATGGTGTCGTGGAACGTATGAATAGAACATTAGAGGACATGGCCCGCACTATGCTTTTGTGTAGTGGCCTTCCTAAGAGCTTTTGGGCAGAAGCCATAAGTACTGCATGCTATGTGCACAATAGAGCTATGATGAGACCTATTCTCAAAAAGACTCCCTATGAACTTTTAAGAGGGAGAAAACCCAATATAGCTCACCTTCGTTGCTTCGGGAGTAAATGTTTTGTCCATAATAATGGAAAAAGTAATTTGAGCAAATTTGATCCACGAAGTGACGAAGCTGTGTTTGTTGGCTATTCTACTCATAGTAAAGCTTTTAAAGTTTTTAACAAAAGAACCTTGTGCATAGAAGAAAGTGTTGCATATCGTATTTGAGTGAATGGATAATTGTGCCTGAGCAGTTGAACAGAAGAAGAGAGGCCATGAATGATCCAACTTTCGCCTCTCCGGAGATGAACTCTCAGAGAAATAATGAAGAAGTTATTGAAGGAATCAATGATGAACTTGATAAATCCGCAAATGACCTTGAACAGAGAACTGAGACAATTGTTGATGATACGAATGTCTCTTCTCAAAACAAGGAAAAGGAAACTGAAGTTGTTGTTGATGATGCTATAACTTTGAACCAGAACCAAGATGGTGTAACTGAAGTTGAACCAACTTCAGCTATAACCCCAGAGTCCAACTCAGGGGGAACCAATCTTGATTCTGAATCATTTGAGGAAAATGAGAGTTCATCAGATGATGATGAGCCTAGGAACTCTAAGAAATAGAAATATAAGAGTTCTCACCCTATGGATTCGATCCTAGGGAGTTTGAATAAAGGAGTTCAAACAAGGCGAACATTAAATAACTTTTGTTCATTCTATTCCTTTCTGTCTACCATAGAGCCTACCAACATCAAGGAAGCTCTTGCAGAATCCGACTGGATTGTGGCTATGCAAGAGGAGCTTCAACAGTTCGAACGTAATAAAGTATGGCACCTTGTGCCACGACCTCCTAATCGAACTGTGATTGGGACTCGATGGGTATTCAGAAATAAATTGGATGATTCAGGAGTTATAGTTCGTAACAAGGCTCGATTGGTCGTTCAAGGCTATAATCAGCAAGAAGGGATTGATTATGAGGAGACATTCGCTCCAGTAGCAAGACTTGAAGCCATTCGCTTGCTCATCGCCTTCGCAGCTCACAAGAGAATGAAATTATTCCAAATGGACGTTAAGACTGCATTTCTTAACGGTTATTTGGAAGAAGAGGTTTTTGTTGAAAAACCTCCTGGATTTTTGAATAGCAAGTTTCAAAACCACGTTTTTAAACTCGACAAAGCTTTATATGGTTTGAAACAAGCGCCTAGGGCTTGGTATGACAGATTGTCAAAATTTTTATTACAAAACAATTTTAAGAGAGGATCTGTCGACAAAACCCTATTTCTAAAATCCGAGGGTTCTGATTTACTTGTTGCTCAAATTTATGTAGACGATATTATTTTTGGTTTTACTAACAATAAATTGTGCAAGTATTTTTCAGATCTTATGACCTCAGAATTTGAAATGAGCATGATGGGAGAATTGAAATTCTTCCTAGGACTGCAGATTCAACAAACCAAAGAAGGCATAAAGATTCACCAACAAAAATATGTCAATGAGCTAATCAGAAAATTTGGTATGGAAAACGCTCATCCAATGGACACACCTATGGTAACTGACAAAAAGTTGACCTTAGACGAAACTGGTAAGTCCGTAGATGAGACTACATATCGAGGTATGATTGGTTCTTTATTATATTTGACTGCAAGTAGACCTGACATTATGTTCAGCGTATGTGTCTGTGCTAGATTTCAATCATGTCCTAAGGAATCAGATATGATTGCAGTTAAACGTATATTGAGATATTTAATTGGTACATCTAACTTATATTTGTGGTATCCACTTGAGTGTAATTTCGATCTAGTAGGATATTCAGACGCAGATTATGCGGGATGTTCTTTAGATAGAAAAAGTACCTCTGGATTTGCTACTTTTGTTGGACCTTGCATAATTACTTGGGGCTCAAAGAAGCAAAATTCGGTTGCGTTGTCTACTGCAGAAGCAGAATATATCGCTGCAGGACTGGTATGTTCTCAACTACTTTGGTTAAAGCAACAACTATGTGATTATGGTGTTAATGTTGGTTGTATGCCTGTTTTCTGTGATAATACGAGTGCTATTGTTATTTCTAAGAACCCAGCTCAGCATTCTCGTACTAAGCATATAGACATTAGACATCATTTTTTGCGTGACCATGTAGAAAAGGGCAACATTAAACTCGAATTTTGTAGTACTGATGCTCAATGGGCTGATATTTTAACAAAGGCGTTAGGGAGAAGACGTTTTGAGATTATGCGGTTGGAAATTGGTTTAATCGGTAGCAATTAAATTCATCTTATTTATTTTGTGAACCTGCGTGACTGGCTAGATTAAGCGAGATTATATGACTGTGTCCGCATATTTCATTGCTAGTATATTTGTGTTTAATATAATATATTTTACGTGAGTATCTTGCATATTTAGTGTTTTATGGAAATTGAATTATGAACCACTTATTTGCCAAAAACCTATATTATTCACTTTCCTAATCAAACCAAAATTCTACCCATGCAAATCTTTTTGGCCGAAATTCTCAAATCAATATTACCTTTCCATATCTTTTTATTTACCAAAACTCTATCCTTACCATATCCCAACAAAAATAACCACCCAATATTCTTTTCCTACCCAAATTCAAATTGAAAAAAAAAAAAAAAAAAAAAAGGGAAAGACAAATTGTGACGGCACACCCATGTGCCTAAGTACAAAAGTAAAAACCTATTCTTACACAATCATAATTACTCTTACACTTATCACTTTTACCATCATAATTTCCCAACCAATTTTTTTACTACCTCTCTCCTTCCTCACGGTTCCCACACCCAAACAAAACACAAAATCATCCAAACCTTCAACCTTCAACAATGGCTTCCACTAGATCAAAACTTGCCAAAAACCCAAATCCTAAAACCCCCAAGCCAAGCATGCCTAAAAATACCTCTTCTCCTCCCACACAACAATCACCCAACCCAAACCAAACCGAGTCGGGTGCGGGTCTCGAGGGTACTAAGAGAAGACGGTTAAACAAAGGGAAAGGAAGACTCCAAGAAGAAGCCACAACCGAAACCATTGACACGGTTTCCGAGGAAACCACACGGGTAACTCTTCGTGATTTTTCGCCGCAAGAAACATCTTTGGGAATTGATAAACTCCGTCTTACAAAAGACGAAAGAAAACTTGTGAACTGGGTTGCTCAATATGGAATACACGGTGGTCGGTATTATCCTAAGGCTTGGTGTGACAAGTATAGGGCTTTGGGATTCTTTTCGGATTTTCTGAATTTCCAAGAATGGGAAACGGTGGCTGAGTTGTCGGGTCCGGTGTATCCGATTGAGGTAATTCAGTTCTTTTCCTCTGTTTCTTTAGACAATGGAGTCTTGCATGCCGTCATAAATGGCCGTGCAGTTTCGTTTTCCGTGACGGACTTTTGTACTCTGTTTTTGGTTCCTGATGATGGAATCAAAATCAATCCGAGTACGTCATGGGAAGAACTGACGGACATGGCTAAGCTGGAGGTTAAGCAGTATTTTGATGTTGGGGCGACGGTGTCGAGTTGTGTGTTGGCTGGTAGTGTCTCTCCGAAACTGAAATTTCTGTTAAACTTTTTATGGAATACTGTGATTCCGCGACGGGGCGGACGTGATAAAATTTCATGCTATGAGATGTTAGTCGTTAAGCATTGGTTGGAGGGCAATCAGGTTAATTTACCCTCTCTTGTTTTTAATCGTATTTCACAAACCGCTTTCTCGGTGACCGAAGACAAATTTTACTCTACTCTTGACTTGCCGTATGGGATGTGGTTGTCTCGGCTTTTTGAGTCAAAGGGAGTTGTTAATATGCAAAATTATGGGGTCGCGGTAAAGGATGAGATGTGTGATACGTTCTTGAAATTTATGAAGCTTGATGCTAATGGTCCGGAATTGTTATTTTTGGTCAAAGGAGGTTCGGTTGGATTGTCTTCGGGTGGGGCTGATTTTTCTGTGATTGAATCCAAATTGGATGTGTTCATTGGTAGTATTATGGAGCGCTTGGATGCGCAGGATAAGAAAATTGAGACGGTTTTGGACACGGTTGTTCAAGCCGTGGGCATGGGTTCCTTGAGCTCAACCCGTGACCAAGGTGGGTCGGGTGTGAGTCATGAAATGAGGACATGGATGGATGGTGTGGATGATCGCCTTGCTAAGTTGGAACGTAATATTATCGATTGTAAGCAAGAGGCGTATAGGCAAAGGGATAGGATGACTTTCTTGGTGAGCCAAGGCGGGTCGTTGGTTAAGAGCGGAACGGAGATGCGTGAGGGAATGCGTACTATATACGATGCGACGAAGGCCCTTTCGTTGAAAGTTCGGAACTTTGATGTTTGCCTCACCGCTCAAGCTTCTCATGTATCAAATTGCCTTGACCGTCTTTCCACTCTTGAGTACCGCACTAGGCCCGGTTATGTCGATCCTAACAAAATCCGTCAACCCAAAATGCCTTGATTTTTCTATCCTTGGTTGTTTTACCTCTTAAACTACTAATCCTATTCGGCCCATTTGGCTTATTTTGAACTTGTCTATTCGGCCCAATGGCAACTAACACTATATTTTGTGGTTTGTAGTTTAATCAACATTTTGCACTTTATTTTGCTTGATATATATCGTCTTATATTGCGTATTTTGCATATCTATTTCTTGCCTTGACATGTGTTATTCTAGTCGTTTCATGTCTTTGTTCTTGCCTTTTCAATGATGCCAAGAGGGGGAAGGAATGATATGATTTGAGTCTTTGCTTAAGCTTGCTCCTTGTCAAGACTCGTTATCTCTTAAATTCTCTCAAGCTATAACTTTGGCTAAGTTGTTTTGTTCTTGCGATCAAAGTTGCTATAACTTTGGAGTGCTTTGTTGAGGGGGAACTATACTTAGTCACCTTGTTAAGAGAAAATCATATGAGACTTGTCATCATCAAAAAGGGGGAATTTGTTGGACCAATTTGATAGTTTTGATAATGACATGTGTTTACGTAATAATATGTTTTACTCGATATCTCATATGCGTGTAATTGTGTGCTTTAGTCTTATTATAGCTAGCAACAATTATGAGAAGAAAGATCAAAGTTAGACATAACTTTGATAAAGTCTGTGAGACAAAGTTATAACAACTTCAGGAATAACTTTGGAGGTGAACTTGGAAGTTATAGCTAACCAGGCATAACTTTAAGGAAAATCGCTTCAAACAAGATCTACATCAAACTACACAAGACTCGAGATGGAGGGTCTTTGTGATCAAGATGAAGAGATGATCCGTATACTGAAAATCTTTGTGAAGATTAGATAGTATAGGTCGTCATTCGGTAACTATTTCATTCGAGAGATTTTATGTTCAAAAGTTATAGCTTTAGTCTATGATTTTGGATGATAAAATATTGATGCATGATTTTGGAAATAAAATGTTTTGAAATGTTTTCAAAAGTGAAAGAGTATTTTTATATTTATCAAATATTTTAATAGAGATTCTATTTATGAGATTCTATTGGTTAGTAATACAACTTATGGGTTGTCATGCTACCTAGGGTTTCTAATATATTCTATCTCAATTTGTTGTTAACCTAATTAGCCCACCTAGTGGTTGAGCCATCTAGGGTTTCGTGAAACCTAGTTTGTGCCACCTAGGGATTCGGGCTCCTAGGGTTTCGTGAGCTATAGGAATCCGGCCTCCATAGGTTTGTTTCCTTAGTTTACCTAATCTAGGATTCTACTATATCTTTACAACAATATTTTGAGATATTAAGATAAATATATTTCTATAAGATAAACCTAATAATATTTTGAGATAAAGATATTTCTAAAAGATAAGCAAATATTATTTTATGATAAGATAAGTATCTTTATTAAATATTATACTAGGGTTTTAGATCTACCATAATTCTTCTACTATAAATACTCATTCATATATAATTTGCAATCTACACGACATACACGACACACACTACACACACGGCTATTATTTTACTTGTGTTGATTTTCCAAAATCGTTTTAAAACAAACCTTTGAGCAAATATTTATTATTTTTAGAGTTTGTTTTTAAAAGAGTTGTGCATCAATTATTATCAATCGCTTGAGTGAAATACGTTATTGGATAATAGTACATCATTATAAGCTTACAATTCTTTAACGGGAATCTGTGTGAGTTATATTGTACTTTCTTATTAGCGTAAGATAGTATAGAGTATTTAGCGATACCCACCTTGAGTTATAATCATAGTGTTGATTATACGAGTGGGTTGGTAATTTTTGTAATCCGTAGAAAGGTACTAAAAATTATTAATCGAGAATAGTGGACGTAGGTTTCAACGTGTGAAACTGAACCACTTCAAAAATCGTGTGCCTCTCTCTTATCTCTTTACTTTTCGTTTATTTCGTTATTCGCGCTTACTTTGATTAATTAATTAGTTGATTTTAATTCATAAGATCAAATAATTAATTACATATCATATAAATCGAAAAAGTGGGGCTAGTTTTTAATACTCAATTCACCCCCCCTCTTTCGTATTCGATCAATAGACTCTACAAGTAGTATTGTTTATTTTGAAATAAATATCCAACATAGCAATCGTTCTAATTAAAAATAAAAAAGATGCATGTTTGATGAGGGTTTCAATATAAGATTCGAGTTGAAAAGCTCTATCGTAAATGGTTAATGATTACTGATTAATTTTTGCATTTTGATTTATGTCTTTCAATTTTTAACAATAACTTGTAGATCTGGTCTCTTTTATTTTTTAACTTTGTTCTCCAATTATTTTTCTTTTCTTTATTTTTTATAAAAGTAATATTTCCAATTTTTGGCGAATTAAATTTCCTTTCATAGTATAAATATAATTTTCTGATGTATAATTATTTTTTCCGATTTTTGGACAATTTAGTTTTGTTTCATAGTGTATATATGATTTTTTTTCAAATAGGTACCCACTGGATTATAATCTTGAGCATGCTTTTTTTTTTTTTTAATTTCTTTGTTCACAATATATTTTTAATATTGTAGTTGTAATTTTTATTCCTAATTTTTAATATTTTAGGAATTGTATACGAAGTATATTGCTTTTTTATAGTCTTTAATGAATATTTGCAAAAATTAAATCCCATGAAATTATGGTGTGCCATGTTTGGTATGAATATTCATGTAATTTCAAAGAATCATTATTATAAAATTAAAGGAAGGAGATGTAGCATACTTCGTAATACTTAGCCTTAGAATATGAGTAACAAAGAAGGAGGAAGGGTAATTGAAAAATAGGATGAGAGAGAGTAATTAATTATGAGAATTGATTGTGGGGTCATGTGCTTTTTTCACTTCCTTGTTTTCATCTACCAATAGAATCTCTTTAAATGTTTTCGCTTTATTATATAGTAGATTAGTGTAAAACTGTCTTGCAAGAGATTAATTAAATAGTTAAACTGGTTCCTTCGTAATATTTATTTCTTCTATATATCACAATCAACAGTTATTTATTACTCCCTCCATCTCAATTATTTGTTTGTCTTTGATTAAATTACTCCTCACAAAGAATATAAAAGACAAACAAATGATTGAGACGGATAGAATAATTTATTGGTAGGAAAATTTCAAACATAGAGAGTAAGTCTCCTGTAAAACAATTTTACAACATCACATTGTAATTTGTAAAACCATATAACAAAAGACATTGGTACCCTTATTAAGGAAAGTTATTTTATTAGGGGCCTTTTATGATTAGAGCTGGCCAACATTGCGGGTCGGCCCGGCCCACACTGGTCCGGCCCGCCCAACCGGGCTCCAACTTCCCTGGCCCGCTACACTGGCCCGCCCAACCCGCTCCCCCAAACCGGGCCGGTCCCGGGCTCCATTTTCCCCGGCCCACACCCCCAGCCCGCCCAGCCCACACTAACCCGCACCCATTTTTAATCATTTTTTCCCAATCGGCCGGTCCAGGGCCACCAAATCCCCAGCCTGGCCCGACCCGCACCCCTCTGGCTCACAGTGTGGGCTCGGGCTCCCTCTCCCACAACCCGGCCCGCTTCCAGCCCGACCCGGCCCGCTGCAACCCGGCCCGCTTCCAGCCCGACCCGGCCCGCTGCAACCCGGCCCGCTGTACAACTCTACTTTTATGTAAGTTAATCACTCGATTTTACAATAATGTTTATGTAAAACTGTTTTACATAATAAATTGCAATGCACATTTGCGAGTCGAAAATGAGAATCAATTTAGAAGTCTACATCCATGATTCCATGATCTCATCAAATTAGTTGGAACAATCCCTTTTTTAATTATATATGGATCAAATTCTAAATCACAAATTCTTGTTTGTGACGGGCAGTATCCGTCACAAGCTTGCGACGGGTACCACTTCCCCTCACAAATGACCCATTTAAGGGAAAAGGGGAAGCACATGGGGGGTGCCCCACATGTTCCCTCTACCCATTTTGTTAGAGGAAAAACCCGTCGCAAGGTCCGACCCGTCACAAGGGAGACCTACTGATTCTAAATAGAGGTAACAAATTAAAACTCCTAGTTGTGTATCAATTGAACTAAGTACACATTTGTGAGTTTTGTTTGAACCTTGTTATTTTTGCTGACAATAATGCAAATGTTTTCTAGCACGAGGTTCAATGTTCATAATTATTTGACTGAAAATAGTTTTTTTTTTTTTAAAAACCAATGTTTTATTTGACTGAAAATTGTTTTATTTTGCTTTAGATTAATGTTGCACGTACATCTCTATCAATAATATTTCAATATCTAGAGTATAGAGGTGTGATAATGTCACAGTTTTTTTTATTTGATAAGCGGGTTATCCTTTCGAAAAAACAAAATGATAAGTTTTCTACGACGCAACTTAAAGATCACATAATTTAGTTAAACCATAAAACGTTCATACTTTGATAATTCAAATTAGTGTTGCCGTCAAGGCACGACCTAAGGCAAACAAATTAGTCACTATTATCGATAGTGAACAATCTCATTTACATCAAGGCATGCAAGGTGTATGAGCATGCTTATCATGTAAGTAGTATAAATAGAGATGCTTGGTACCATAGATAAACAATCTTTTGCATAATGACCCTTCTTTTTGCAAATATAGCATCGATCCGACTTTTACAACAAAGGACAAAAGTCACAAAATTATAAAAAATAATAATTCCTTTTTATTTTTATACTTTTATATAGCGAAATAAATTCAACCATAAAATGCTATCTTTTCTTTTGACTTAATGATATATGGAGTAATATGTAGTCATATATAACATTCTCTCCGGTTCCTTGACATTGACTTAGGTCGTGTTTTTTTCGTCTGAAACGAGCTGAACTGAATTAAATGAAGCTGGTTAGCTGAAATTAATTAAACTAAATTGAGGTGAATTGAAGTGAATGGAATTGAAGTAAAAGTTAATTTTGTGAAGAAATGAGTTAAACTGAACTGACTAAAGTTAAACTGAACTGAGATTAATAAAACAAAGCTGAAATAAAACGAGCTGAAATTAAGCCAGAAATATCGGAAGTACGTAAAAACCGTATAATTCATCATCATCCTCGTACACAAATATGAGTTCCTAGTTCTTATTTTATACCCAAAAAAATATAAATCCCTACTTGTTCCATCTTCCTATCAATTTTGACTTTAATTTGAAAGTTTATAAAATTACTCGTATAAGGCGATAAGATAAGTAAATTAAATTATCGCTGTCGTCGACTTTTTAATTTCTACAGTTGACATTGGATTTGTTCAAAGGATTTGATAATCATACATAAGCACGAACTGCTGTTATCAAAGGATGACAAACAAGGAAATAATTAATATCACGAACTACGTAAAAAACAACATGCACGTACGTAAAATTTACTTGCTACATACGACGAAGTATCTAGAATTCAAGATTATTAATAAAAAATAATAAATTATGTAGGCTGATATACACTTAACTCTTAATCCATGATGGCTCATATATATGTGACGAACTTCTTGATTAGATTCATCACCCTTTGTAGTAATTTTATAATAGTAGATAACGTTAATAGAATACGATCAGCAGATTTTATAGTAGGTTTGATTATTAAATTAAATTAGTATATTAAAAAATGATGTTTGTCAATCAACAGGTTATAGGATAATTAGAATTGTTTCATGTATAGATTGTACTCGTATATGTTAATATCACATGTTATTAACAACATATTCAAAGCCTGTAGAATTCCGATCAATATGTTATCAAAATATGCTATTATGTTTATCAAACACATGAAAATATATTATCCATGTTTTAATCACTAAACTGAAATCTCTTTAGTATTTTATAATTTAACCTTATTTTATATCCGGACTAAAGTATGCGATGTACTCGTATGTGTTAGCTGAATATTGACTCACTACTTAGGGAAAAATATATTAAAAGAAATCATCGTCAATTCTAGGGTATTAGATAAACGTATTATAGTAATTAATTACTAAAATTAAATAAAACATGCAGAAATGTTGCCGCCCACGTTTCATGCAAAAGATATCCTTAATTCTTTCATGCAAAACTATAACTAGATTACGTTAATTATCTTATTTTTGTTGTCGTTGACAAATGACTAAGTTTCCTATAAATAACCAGTAGGATAATTATTGTCTCTTAAGTAATCTGACCTTTAATAACATTATTGCTAATAAAAAAAAATTTGGAGTTCCATCTATCATAGATAGTGATATCTTCAATTTCTGCTACAAGGTTTAAACTTAAGGTAGCTATTTTATTTCTTAACATTTTTGTTATATCGGTTTTTCTAACGTGTGCTCTTAGGGCATAAGTTAATATGCTAAATATGGTAAGATTCACATCATATTCTCCCTAATTGTGGCAAATACGAGTTTATACTTGAATATCTCATGAGAATATGGTGTAAATTTTACCAAATATAGCTTATTAACGTATGCCCTTATGGCAAAAGTTAGAGAAACTGATTTATACTAAGATAAGCAAGGGTTAGGATTCGGTATAGTTAATTTTAGTATAATTAGGGCACACAATAATAAGCTAGTTTATGAAAGATTTATAAGAATATATCATCTGAATTTGATGCAAAAACTAATGTCTAGCATAATTAATGAAAGAATTGTGTAAATCTTTCTCAAATTAGGGCACACATTAGAAACTTAGAAATTAGGGCACACATTAAAAAAACAGAGCATTATTTGAGGTAAACTCTACATTGTAGAGTTATCTCCAATTCAAGTTGATCCTAACGCAAATGTTGGTAAATGAATATGAAAAAGTAAGTGTAAACTATACTGACTTTAATTTTATAAATAATTATTAATGTTGATTTACTTTTCGCGTAAATTTGTTATTCTGTAGTATTCCTTAATTAGAAAGAAACCGAATTTGATGTAGCATTTGCCCATGATAAATGTCGTGGAGTATTTTTTCGAGTAGGGTTCAAATGAGCCCTAATAATAGAGTAATAGGGGCATTGTAACTTCAATTATAAAGCGGGAGATTCAAACCTAAAACCTAGTGTCCACTATACTTTGGTCTTATAAATCACTAGACTTCGACAAAATCGGCTCTTTTAATTAATTCAGTTAGGAAGTAATTGATATGCTGATAATTATGTACGTAGTTAGTTGGTGTCGTTTTCTTAATTGTGTAGTTAGTTAACTTGACACAGGTAACAAATGGAGTACTTAAAGACTCCATTTAAAGGAATTATAAGCGATGTACGAGGACGACTTTTGTGTTATAAGCAAGATTGGACAAATGGTATACATTCTGGAGCTAGGTATGTTCTCGTATTAATTTTTGTATAAGACGGTTTTCTTATAAGTCGTGTTTTTGTAAAACTGTCTTATAATAACGACTTAGCTAGCGTGATTATCAATTCTATTATTAGAGTATAATCTTAAACTTATATAAAGGTCATAAAATAATCGATATGATATAGTACAATGGTTCCCTAGACCCTATTTACAAATATAACAAGCGAGTTAAACTACTGGAAAAGGAGGATTTATGATAAATTACTTGTGTACGACAATTTCATATAAGAATTTGCGTTACTCTCAATGATTTTCTCAAAATTGTAAGATAATAACGTTTGTTTAATGTTAATGACATTATATAGGATACTTGTTCCGGCTACCTCCGTCTTCTTTGCCTCGGCCCTTCCGGCCATTGCCTTTGGGGAGCTACTAAACAAAAAAACAGGTTTGCTCCTAAATAACTACTAACATTACATAACATGAATAATTATCAAGTCTTGTGAAAGACGGTCTCACACTAATAATGACAAATTTTTTGAATGAATTGTTTCGATAGGTGGAAATTTAAGTTCAGTGCAAACGTTAGCTTCAACAGCAATATGTGGGATTATACATTCAGTAATAGGTGGACAGCCACTTTTAATACAAGGTGTTGCAGAACCTACTGTTCTTATGTATACATTCTTCTACAAGTTTGCTTTACAAAGACATGATTTAGGCCACCCTCTTTTTTTGGCCTGGACATCATGGTACGTGACCGGTTTAATTATATTACGGAGTACTATATATTGTCGCGTTTGATATGATGACACTATTTTTATTACGAGTCATTTGATAAAAATTTCTTACATGTGTTTTTCATTACACAATACACACTGGTAATGTTGTATATGTCCGACCCCATCTACCTTGTCCCTGGCTCACGATCAGAAGGGCCGGGTTTGTAACTTTGTATGCGTATTCATATTGTGTATTTGTATAACGGGTTACCAAGATTTAAGCCTGGCAAAATAAAATATAATCCAAAGACGACATAAAACAGTAAAAAAAAAATGCATATATATATGCTCAGTTAGATTTTTTATGGTTGTACAATGCTCTTATACAATTATGTTGGTGGTATAATCATATTTGTCGCCTGGCAGCCCGGCTTCATAGTTACTCCGACGTCTGTCTTGACTTCTCATGGGTTTAAAAATTGGCAGGGTGTGCGTATGGACTGCTCTTTTACTAATGCTATCCGCCATTTTTAATGCTTGTGCGATCATTGACCGTTTCACAAGGATGGCGGAGGAGCTTATTGAGATCTTAATTGCACTTCTTTTCGTCCAAGAATCCATTAAGGTATTCGACTTTGGTGATCAAATAATATCGACTGTTAAAATTGTGGATCAATCCTAAGACAGAGTTTTTAACATGAAGGGAATTGTGAGCGAGTTTCAAGTTCCGAAAGGCAAGGATTATTCAAACTATGAGGAGTATCAATTCGAGTGGCTTTACTCAAATGGATTACTCGCAATCATATTTTCATCGGTCTTTCTCTACACCGCTTTTCAAACTAGAAAGGCACGGTCCTGGTGGTGCGGCACAGGTTAGCTAGCATTGATCAACATTATAAATCCATCGCTTAAGGAGTAATAATTTGTAATCATAGAGAATTTACGTAGTTAGTTTAATTCCGTGCAGGTCAGATTAGAAATTTCATAGCAGAGTTCGGAGTTCCATTGATGGTAATTGTATGGACTGTAATATCCTATGCTGTTCCTGGTAATGTTCCTTCTGGAGTTCCAAGAAGATTATTCAGTCCACAACCTTGGGACTCCGATTCGTTACACCCTTGGACTATTGCTAAGGTATCTACATTCTTCTTCCAACTTGTGAAATTTTTCGACATGCACGTAAATTTGCTCAAGTCAGCCAGTTAGTCTCCCTTACGACAGTTTTAACTTTTAAGTTAAGACAAGAACTAAAATTGTATGGACTGCAATATCATGAAATGTTCACATTTACCGTAAAATGGTCATATTCTGCCCGTCTTAATTTCAGACGGATTCAGCCGTCTAAAATAAATTTGCGAAAGTACTATATACAGTACTTCGATCTTGACAGCCTGGTTTTGTTGCTATTGTGATAATGCAGAAAATGGGGGATGTGCCTCCGTTATACATACTAGGAGCCTTCATTCCAGGTCTAATGTTAGCAGGACTCTTCTTTTTCGAGCATAATGTCGCTTCGAAAATGGCTCAACAGAAGGACTTTAATCTCAAGAACCCTTCTGCATATCACTATGACATATTTCTTCTTGGATTTATGGTTAGTCATTAGTTTTCCCACATTATTAAAATGATTATGGCATCAACTGTGCTCTCTGCTAATTAAGTATGATCAATTTGCAGACATTGCTTTGCGGATTGCTCGGACTCCCTCCTTCATATGCTACTCTTCCCCATTCTCCAATGCACACTAAGAGCCTCGCCGTTCTCAAAAGACAGGTTTTTAAATGTGAAACAATTTAATTTAGCATAGTTATTTTCTTTGGTCTGAATGGAGACACGGGGGATTTTGATGCTGACGGTATTTGAACCCAGGTCATGAGCATCTTCTCTCATGACTTTACCAACTAAGCTAGTTGACATCGTAATTTGTCATAGATAATCAGCCAATTATGGGGATATTTCACTGATGTAAGCATAAGTTCAGTCGATGAATTGTCTACATAATTTGCTTTTGTGTGTTATTTGGAAAAAAATTCTCTGTTTTCTCGACACACGAGTAAAGTTGCGTGCATCCGACAGTGTGTAATTAATATGTCGGTGTTGGTTTCGCTATGACAGCTGCTCCGGAGAAAGTTAGTAGAAAGCGCGAAAGAAAGCATAAGAAAGAAGGCTAGCAACCATGAAATCTATGGCAAGATGCAAGACACGTTTCTTGAATTGGACATGAACAACAAGGTAAACATTAATTCATCTTATGATGCATCATTCATATAACCTCGATTATTAACAAATCGTAATGCTTTATCATTGATGATTAATTTACAGACAAATGAAGTCGTGAAAGAGCTAGACGAATTAAGGCAAGCAGTGATGACAAAGGGAGGAAATGACGATATAAAAGAGAACGATAAACATACGACAGTTGATCACCTAGAGAAGCACATCGATAACTACTTACCAGTACGCGTAAATGAGCAGAGATTAAGCAACCTATTACAATCCTTTCTTCTTGTACTGTCATTTTTCGCCATGCCTGCAATTAAGCGAATGCCATCGTCGTTACTCTGGGGCTACCTTGCTTATATGGCCATTTCTAGTCTCTCTGGTAATCAGTTCTGGCAAAGAATCCGGCTTCTGTTTGTTCCGAAATGTAGATTACACAAGTAAGCCTCTTAATCACCAGTACTATACTACTTTGTTTGGTCTCTCCCATCAATGTCGCGTCTAGGAGTGAGCATAGGTCTAAACCCAGCTTAGGCCAGACTGCAGATCGAAACAATAAATTATGTGGACCGAAGACCGAACCTAAAAAATTCTGTCCTGGACCGGACCAAACCCGATTTTTCGGTCCGATCGATCTTTGACCAGAGTGGACCGAAAACTAAATTTGTAGCCATTTAAGTATACGATTATTAAATTTTAATGTCATCCATTCGGTCCGGACCAAAAGTTTCCGGTCTTGGACTGGACCGGATCGAAGACCAAAATTTCAAAAAATAAGGACCGAGACCATGCCTAAAAGAATTTGGTTTGGATTCGGTCTAGACTAAATAGTCCAGTCTTGTCAATTTTTCAAGCCCGAACCTAAACTTGCTTAGGCTTAGTCGCGTCTAATGTATGATGAGTAGGGGATTCAGGATTCGCGATTTGCTGCCTTCGTAATTGAACTATTGTACGTAGTTGTCGTTATCGTTGTTCGTCATTGTTGTCTATAATGTTGTGTACATACATTGACAGGGTATTGGAAAGGGATCATGCATCATACGTCGAATCAGTCCCGTTGAAAGTGATTACAGCCTTTACAGTATTCCAACTGGTGTACTTGTTCATATGTTATTCCATGACATGGATACCCTTAGTAGGGATAATCTTTCCCTTGCCATTCTTTGTACTTATAATCTTTAGACATCTTGTACTTCCCAAGTATTTTGAGGCACATCACTTACATGAACTAGACGCAGTTGAGTATGAAGAAGTCGTTGGTGCCTCCAAGTCTCGACACTCTCTTCGTTGGGCGTCCTTCTCTTTCAGGGTATGTATTAATGTATTGTGTTGCATCATTGTTAGTTAAGCACATGTTTTTTGGTGTAAATAAAGGAAGCCACAAGAGCCATTTTGATGCTGACGGAATTTGAAACTAGGTCCTGAACACCGCCTCTCATGACTTTACCAGCTAAACTAGTTGATATCTAAGTTGTTTAAGCACATTCATAATTGTCAAAAGCAAATTAATACGAAAGTCATATGACCGTCTTGATGTATGTCTATAATCTTGCATATGAGACTGTCTCGCACAAAACTCACTATATCAATAATTCTTACTCTTTCTTTTTCCAGGGGGATCTAACACCGGATTTTGGATTAGTTAGTGAAGAAGAAATGGAAGAAGTTTCGGATTCAGAACTATTAGATGAGCTGACAACCAACAGAGGGGAATTAAAGAGCAGAACTGTGAGCTTTCGGAGCGAAAAATGTGCTACCAGAATCACAAAGGAGGAGGTGAAACCTAGAGCTATGAGCTTCAGATTTGATGACAAACAATACAAGGTTAGCCTGTTGCCTAGTTATGTCCTTATGAGGGCCGTTAATTAGCAAGTTTAAAAGGTTTTCGTAACTGTAACTGGACCTTTTATAGGCCCTAAAATCTCTCTAAATAAGTAATAGCGACACTTTAAAAGTAAAAGTAGCGCTCCCAAATTTTATTTTCTTATATTTGGGACCTGCAATTGACCTTTTGAACTAGACCTATCAAATTTATTTGACGGCCCTACTAGTTAAACTTCGTCATCATGCTTTGTTTAGTTCAGCACTTAAGCTCATCTCTCGCTCTTAATACTTTATTTTTGGCTCTTAATACTTTTTGTTTGTAAACTTTTCATGCAGGTCCATCCCGAAGATATTGTGTAAAAACAACGACTAGCTAAACGGCCTTATATATGTTGTCATATTCGCCATAACGACAACACAAATGATTATAATCTCGTAAAATATACGTGAGATGACTTACTACAACCAGATAGCGCTAACTAATTCTTTTATTATATATGTAAATATTGGTGTGATATATAAGCTTATTGCTAAACCTATTCTATGGAGATTGTTGAAAATGAAGTCACAACTTGGGGATCAAAGATTTTCAGTCCATTTTGTTTGTTCATTGTTATCTAATGCTTCATATAATTAGTGAGGAAATCAGTTTCATTTTTTCATCTTCCTATTTGTGTATTACTTGTAATAAGCTAAGAATTATGTACATATAATGTTAGAACTTAGCATTTCCATGTATGTAAAGTTAAAACAAGGCATGTTCTTTCCGACTGAATTCAATTCAATATATTATTCCGTGTTACTCTTCAGTTTGATTAAAATCTTATAAATTCAGTTTAGTGTTTAGAAACTTCCAGCCCAAAAAAAGATGATTAAAGTTGATGATCGTACTCAAGAGTCAAGAGTAGACATGGAAAGCTGGCCCAACCTGAGACCCGAAAATGACCCAAAAAGCGTGACCCAAATTGACCCGACCCGAAATGACACGATTTAAAGTGACCCAAACGACTCGAAAAGACTTATTTTTAGCAAAATTGTTAAGAATACGATACTGTATTAGACAAAACAACTTACTTTTCTTATTACGTTAAACTCGTTTATATAGTAGTACAACTTAACCTAATAACTAGGTTACAACTGAACTAAATACAGCCCATACTATTAAGGAAGTCGGGCCTATTACCCCCCCTCAAGCCGGAGCATACGGATTGTAAATGCCCAGCTTGACAACCAAGAGCTCAAATTGTGTGGTACCCAAGGCTTTGGTGAGAACATCAGCCAGTTGGAAACGAGTAGAGACATACGACGGAGCAATAAGACCAGATTTGATCGCATCACGCACAAAGTGACAGTCAATTTCAATGTGCTTGGTGCGCTCATGAAAAACAGGATTCCTCGCAATATGAAGGGCAGACTGACTGTCACAAGACACAGGTACGGCAGCGGAATGTGTAACGCCCAGATCACGAAGCAAGCCAGTAAGCCATTTAATTTCACACGTGACAGCAGCCAGAGCACGGTACTCAGCCTCGGCCGAAGAACGAGAGACAGTTGGTTGTTTCTTAGTTTTCCAAGAGACAGGAGACGAGCCCAAGAAAACAAACCAACCTGTAAGCGATCTACGGGTAGTGGGACACGCGGCCCAGTCAGAGTCACACCACCCAGCAAGCTGAAGATCAATATTTGTACGTAAAAGGAGACCCTGACCCGAGGTACCCTTTAAGTAACGCACACAACGCATTGCAGCATCCCAGTGGTCTTGGCGAGGAGTCTGCATAAACTGAGACAGCACATGTACAACATACGTGAGATCAGGACGAGTAACAGCAAGGTAAACTAACCGGCCAACTAGGCGACGGTAAGGCGACGGGTTCTCCAAGATGGAGCTGGTGGAGCGCCCGAGCTGATGGTGTTGCTCAATTGGGGTGGTAGCCGGCTTACTCCCTAAGCAACCCACTTCTGACACGACATCAAGAGCATATTTCCGTTGGCAAAGAAAAATTCTGTCTGGGTTCCGGGCTACCTCAATGCCCAAGAAATACCGTAGGTCACCCAAATCCTTCATTTTAAAACATTTATGAAGATATTGCTTGAAACGATCAACCGCTTTCGCATCATTACCCGAAACAATTAAATCGTCGACATAAATGAGGACATTGAGGCGGACGTTCCCTTTAACATACGTAAATAGGGAATAATCATAAAGGCTCTGCGTAAATCCGAATTCTTGTAAGGCAATACCTAACTTGGCAAACCAGCAACGCGGCGCTTGTTTAAGGCCGTACAGGGATTTTTTCAGACGACAGACCATACCAGGGACGTCAGGGATGAAGCCGGGAGGTAACTTCATGTAAAATTCTTCTTCCAGATCACCATGGAGAAAAGCATTGTGCACATCCATCTGATGGAGGACCCAGTTTTTATTAGATGCCACGGCAAGAAAAGTGCGAACCGTGCTCATTTTTGCTACGGGAGCAAATGTCTCATCATAGTCAATGCCTTCTGTCTGGTGATTGCCAAAAACGACCAAACGAGCCTTATACCGTTCAATTGTAGAATCGGACTTGTACTTGATTTTATACAACCATTTACTACCAAGGGCTTTCTTACCTGGCGGTAGTGGCTCCAAAATCCAAGTACCATTAGTAACGAGAGCATTCATTTCGGAGTCCATAGCTGACCGCCATACTTCGTCTTTCACGGCCTCTTTGAACGAGCGAGGCTCTTTGTGTGTCATTAAGGCTGCCAAATATGTACGATACGGAGCAGAAAACCGATTACTTTGTACATAGTTAATAAGAGGATACGACATACCTGAGA
The DNA here is from genome assembly GCA_022085475.1 of Heliosperma pusillum. Classification (NCBI taxonomy): domain Eukaryota; kingdom Viridiplantae; phylum Streptophyta; class Magnoliopsida; order Caryophyllales; family Caryophyllaceae; genus Heliosperma; species Heliosperma pusillum. The sequence continues at coordinate 44,851 of JAIUZE010003777.1, forward strand.
GGGGAGTGGTTGTGGTGACAGAAGAGGCGGTAGATGAGCTAGTACTACCAATGGTCTTGCCCACAACATAATCACGTAAATTAGAAGACACGAATTTCTTACGATGACCGCGACCCATGACGGTGTCCATAGCCGTGTCAGCCCTGCTTTCCTCCGTAGTGGTGTGTGGCTCAACTTCAGCCGTGGGATCCTGTGGAGGAACGGACCCGACTGCCGTGTCAGACGTAGCCACGGGAGCAGGGGCGGCTGGAGGTTCCCAGTCCACATCGGCAGCCTCATCAAACATAGGTGACGGCGGAGGAAGAGCAGGGGTACCCACAAAAGGGAAATTGTCTTCATAAAACGAAACATCACGGGAGACAAAAAAATCATTTGTGTCGAGATCATATAAGTACCACCCCTTTTTCCCGGAGGGGTACCCAACAAAGATGCACTTTCGACTGCGACTAGCGAATTTATCCGACTTTCCCCGTTGATCATGAGCAAAACAGAGGCACCCAAATACTTTAATACGGTCAAAAGGCGGCGGAGTGCGAAAGAGTACCTCATAAGGAGTAATGCCACCAAGAATAACTGACGGAGTCCGATTGATTAAATGGGCAGCAGCGAGGGCACATTCGCCCCAGAACTTGATAGGTAGGCCAGCGTGGAAACGAAGAGCCCGAGCCACGTTAAGTATATGTTGGTGTTTTCGTTCCACACGGCCGTTTTGTTGAGGTGTGCCGACACATGACGTTTGGAATAAAATTCCTTGTTCAGAAAATACGACTTGAGGCAGTTAAATTCGGTACCATTGTCACTACGCACAATTTTGATATCAGCGGAAAATTGTCGTTTAATCATAGCAACAAATTCCATGAATTTTGAGTGAACCTCTGTTTTCGTGGATAGTAAGAAAATCCATACACCACGAGAAAAATCATCAACGAGAGTAAGAAAATAACGAGCCCCACAAGACGAGGACGAATCATACGGTCCCCATAGATCACAGTGAACTAGTTCAAAAACACACACACTTTTATTATCACTCAAAGGAAACGAATTGCGAACATGTTTAGCACGATGACAAACCTCACACGGTTTAGTCAAAGTGTCTTTACTACTATGAAAAAATGGAAGTAATTTGACAATTTTCTCAGACGGATGACCCAAACGATTGTGCCATAACGATAGGGTGGCTCCCACTGAGACGGCTCTAGCAATATGTTGTGGTTCTTGACGGAGGTAGTACAAGCCATCTACTCTGTCACCCATGCCAATCACCGCTCTCGTATGACGGTCCTGGAGAGTACATAAGGCAGCATTAGTTAGGAGTTCGTAATTAATAGTATCACTGAGTTGTGAGACGGAAATCAAATTGCATTGCAAAGAGGGAACATATAAGACGGAATTAAGAGTTAGTGTGGAGGTAAGAACAACACGGCCCACAAGGTTTGCTCGAATTTTAGTTCCGTCAGGTAGACCCACGTCGCGACCAACTTCCTGTCGAACATTACATAATATAGCAAAGTTTCCCGTGACGTGGTGAGAACAGCCCGTATCGATGAGCCACTTACCCGTAAAAGTATGATGAGGCGTACCGTAGACCGTCACACCGGAGGTGCCCTTGCTGTCAACGTTGGCAGCATGTACAGTGGCATTGTCAGTGCTGGCTGCCTCCCCACGAGTATCGGCTTTGGTGGCTTCACCACGAGCACCACCTGTTCTCCCTCCTCCGCGACCACCACGAGAATAACCACCACGACCTGAAGAGCCGCGGCTAGCAGTCCCCTTACCAGGTTTAGGAAGACCCCTCAATTCATACCACCAGTCGGGTAATTCATCCATTAGATCGAAACACATACTACGGTCATGACCCTTACGATTACAGTGAGTGCAAACCAATTTCTGACGATCAGACCAAGGGAGTTGTGACGAAGGAACATCGCGAGAAGACCGAACAGAAAAGGCAGAGGTCTCAAGAGCAGGACGGTCAGAGGAAACACGATCGATGCCGCGAACTCGTTCTTCCTGCGAAATCAAGTGGAACGCACGGTGGAGGGTAGGCAACGGTGTATGCGACAGCAGGACAGACCGAAGGGACCCATAAACCTGAGGCAACAGACCAAGCAGGAAACGATGCACTCGTTTCGATTCGCGACGATCGGTGTGCTGCTTGCCAACATGACACTCACACTTGGTGCATTGACACGAAATAATGGGTTCATACTTATCAATTTCTTCCCATACTTGGCATAACTTTCCATAATAAACCGCAACAGACATGGATTCGGTTTGACGGCATTCATACAGGGTGGCCTCGAGTTGTTGAATTTTAGGGCCGTCGATGACGCTAAACCGTTCATGGAGATCGTCCCATAACCGTTTGGCGTCATCATAATTAGGAAGAAGCGATTTTACCTCGGGATCGATGGTGTTGGTAATCCAGGCAACGAGCATGGACTGAATGGCCTCCCAGTCTTCCACCGTGCACGGCGGCTGAGGAGAGGTGTACGTACCATTGACGAATCCAAATTTGCGACGAGCTTTGAGGGCTGTACGGATAGCATGAGACCAGGTATCGAAGTTATCGAGCTTTAAACGAACGGTTGTAATATGCATGGTCACCAGGCTTATCACTTTGACTAATAAAATACGGGGATGACGAATCAATACGAGATGGAGGTGGCGGCTGTTCTTTGTCGTCGCCGGCCATGGCTGAAAACAAGCTAGGGTTTACGATCTTTACTTTGTTATATCGTCTGATACCATGTTAAGAATACGATACTGTATTAGACAAAACAACTTACTTTTCTTATTACGTTAAACTCGTTTATATAGTAGTACAACTTAACCTAATAACTAGGTTACAACTGAACTAAATACGGCCCATACTATTAAGGAAGTCGGGCCTATTAAAAATACCGACCCGAAACGACCCAAAGGACCTAGAATAACCAAACTTGAAGTAACCCAAATGACTCAAAAAGACTTGTTTTAAGCAAAATCCCGCCCCAAAATAATCCAAACAACCCAGAATGAGCGGATTAGAGATGCCCAAGTGCCCAACCCAAAAATGACCCCCCCATAAGTGATCCCATACTTATTGACCTGAAAATGACACCGGTAACCGACTTAAAGTGACCCGACCCGAATGTCAGGTCTATTTAAGAATGGTTTGTATGGATAGGATTGGAAATAAGGCAGTTTTGAGGGGGACGACACCAAGAAAAAATGAAGACAAGCAGCAAACAAGGGTACCAAGACAAATATGTAGAGAAAACGACACGACATATATAATGCAAACATCTTTTCAAAGGAAAATCTTGCCTAGACTACATTACGTACATACAAGTGTACAACTAGCTTCACCCAATTGACTACAAATTTAATCCGTTTATTTAAATTCAAATACCCCGTATTTTAAAATTTCTCCGATCCGAAAGCGGAAACTGAACAACCACGGGCTCGAAACTTAGTGGAACAATGATATTTGGATTCGAAGCGAGATAGGGTATATGTTGTTTGTTTCACCATTCGGGCTTGATATATTTGCATTCGAGTTGTTTTTTCTTTCGAATTTAAGATTTATGTTTAATATATGGTTCTATTTGCTGGATGTATTTCTTTAGGTTCACATAAACTAAC
>JAIUZE010003778.1:0-46609 GCA_022085475.1 Heliosperma pusillum
TTGTTGTTGTTGTTGTTGTTGTTGTTGTTGTTGTTGTTGTTGTTGTTGTTGTTTTTTATTATTATTTTATTATTATTATTTTTTTTTTTAAGATGCGCGCAATTTTTATTAAAATAAAATGAAAAGTTTACATGAAGTTGGTGGGGAGCCGAGAGACAATCTGAACCCCCAGCCCCTTAGCTATTATTATTTTTTTTTTTTTTGCAAGAAATCATGTTTTCTTTCATTCACCGATTAAAGGCAAACAAAGGAAGGAGATCAATACAAGAATATCCCTTAAGCTATTAATAAAGATTAAGGCCTATTAAGACTAGTCACTATAAAACTATAGTGAATGCTATTTGTTGGATCAATTTCATAGTTTTGATAATGACATGTGTTTACGTAATAATATGTTTTACTCGATATATCATATGCGTGTAATTGTGTGCTTTAGTCTTATTATAGCTAGCAACAATTATGAGAAGAAAGATCAAAGTTAGGCATACCTTTGATAAAGTTTGTGAGACAAAGTTATAACAACTTCAGGAATAACTTTGGAAGTGAACATGGAAGTTATAGCTAACCAGGCATAACTTTAAAGAAAATCGCTTCAAACAAGATCTACATCAAACTACACAAGACTCGAGATGGAGGGTCTTTGTGATCAAGATGAAGAGATGATCCGTATACTGAAGATCTTTGTGAAGATTAGTTAGTATAGGTCGTCATTCGGTAACTATTCCATTCGAGAGATTTTATGTTCAAAAGTTATAGCTTTAGCCTATGATTTTGAATGATAAAATATTGATGCATGATTTTGGAAATAAAATGTTTTGAACTGTTTTCAAAAGTGAAAGAGTTTTATTTTTATATTTATCAATTATTTTAATAAAGAATATATTTATGAGATTCTATTGGTTAGTAATACAACTTATGGGTTGTCATGCTACCTAGGGTTTCTAATATATTCTATCTCAATTTGTTGTTAACCTAATTAGCCCACCTAGTGTTTGAGCCATCTAGGGTTTCGTGAAACCTAGCTTGTGCCACCTAGGGATTCGTGCTCCTAGGGTTTCGTGATTTAGGAATCCGGCCTCCATAGGTTGTTTCCTTAGTTTACCTAATCTAGGATTCTACGATATCTTTACAACAATATTTTGAGATATTAAATAAATCTATTTTCTTATAAGATAAACCAAATAATAAATTTTGAGATAAAATAGTTTCTAAAAGATAAGCAAATAAGTAATTTTATGATAAGATAGTATCTTTATTCAATATTTAAACTGGGTTGTTTTAGAGTCTACTAGATTCTTCTACTATAAAGCTACTCATCATCCTACAACATTGCAATACACACGAATCACACAATTCACAACGGCATCTAGTTTTACTTGTGTTGATTTTCCAAAATCGTTTTAAAGTCAAACCTTTGAGCAAATATTTTATTATTTTTAGAGTTTGTTTTTCAAAAGAGTCGTGCATCAATTATTATCAATCGCTTGAGTGAAATACGTTATTGGATAATAGTACATCATTATAAGCTTACAATTCTTTAACGGGAATCGGTGTGAGTTATATTGTACTTTCTTATTAGCGTAAGATAGTATAGAGTATTTAGCGATACTCACCTTGAGTTATAATCATAGTGTTGATTATACGAGTGGGTTGGTAATTTTTGTAATCCGTAGAACGGTACTAAAAATTATTAATCGAGAATAGTGGACGTAGGTTTCAACGTGTGAAACTGAACCACTTCAAAAATCGTGTGCCTCTCTCTTATCTCTTTACTTTTCGTTATTTCGTTTATTCGCGCTTCCTTTGATTAATTAATTAGTTGATTTTAATTCATAAGATCAAATAATTAATTACATATCATATAAATCGAAAAAGTGGGGCTAGTTTTTAATACTCAATTCACCCCCCCCCCCCTCTTTCGTATTCGATCATAGAACCTCTAACAATTGGTATCAGAGCCTCGTGCTGTTGATTGCCTTACAGCAAGGAGTCTGATCCATTTATCTTTTTATTTTTATTTATTTTCCGCTGCATTTAATTTTATTTTAATGGATTCCAAACATCTGAAGTGTCCCGTATTCGATGGGAAGAACTACCGTTTATGGAAAAATATGATGACCCATTTCATAAAGGGTAACGATTGGGAGTGTTGGCTAATCATTAAGAATGGTCCTAATAAGATCATGCTTGGAACGGCCACTGGCACTTCTATCGAAAAGAAAGAAGATGACTATGTTGAGGCAGATTATAAGAAAGCTGAGAAAAATTCAAAGGCTATTAGTCTGTTGCAAAACGGCATGACCCATACTGAATTTGAACGTTTCTCATCTAGTTCTACTGCCAAGGAAATATGGGATGGTCTTGAGTTAGCTTATGAGGGGACAACTGTTGTCAAAAAGCAACGTATTGCACTACTCATGCGAAAATATGAACTGTTCTCCATGGAACAAAATGAATCGCTTGACAGCATGTCTACTCGCTTCTCCAGTATCATTAATGAATTGAAAAATCTTGGAAAAACTTTTGACTCCGAGGAAATTGCCAGAAAGATCCTTAGAAGTCTATCTAAACTATGGAGACCTAAGGTGACGGTAATTGAGGAATGTAAAGACCTATCTGACCTATCTTATCAAGAGCTACTTGGAACCCTAATGGCTCATGAGATTACTCTTGATGAAGATGCGGCAAACGATAGTAATAGCAAGAAGGTGGCTTTACAGGCCGAATCTAGTGAAAGACAAGATTCGGATCTTGAAGATGAAACAGTGTTATTTGCTAGACGTTTTAAGAAAAAGTTCTTTAATAAACCACAAGGGAAAACGTTTAACAATAATACCAACAAATCTTACAAGAAGCCAATTGAGTCAAAAGGGTCTCTTTCAAGTCGTGGTTGCTTCAAATGTGGGGATAATGATCACATGATCAAAGATTGCCCCACATGGAAGAAAATCAAAGACAAAAATCAACGAGACAAAACCAAGAATGAATTCAAGCAAGTAATGATGGCTTATTGCTGGGGAGATCTCGACACAGAGGACGACGAATCAGAAGAAGAGGAAGTCGCCAACTTGTGTCTAAGCAACGTCAGTCTTGACCTAATTTCTGACAGTGACAATGAAAGAGGATCCGAGATGTGTCTTGTTGGCAACTCAGATTCAGAACCAGATTCAGAAGATGACGAAGAGGTTAGTCATCTTGAACTTAAAAAGCAAGTTAAGAATTTATCTAAGAAGTCTTTAATTAAGTATGTTGAAGAAGCCTTAGATCATTGTCATGAGCAGAGTCTAGAATTGAAAGATCTTAAAGAACAAATCCTTGACATTGCTGAGGAAAACCAGCTTCTTAAGGCCAAAGCTAAAAAGCTCAAGTCTAAAGTTATGGCAACTTCAGCTATAACTTCAGACAAGACAAATGTTGAGAAAGAAGCTCTTGAGTCTAAAGTTATAGCTAATGAAGCTATAATCTCAGAGTTGAAGCTCAACATGAAGCATCTTCAAGCCAAAGTTATAGCTAATGAAGCTATAACTTTAGAATTGAAGAAAGTCAATGAGCTTTCACAATCTCAAGCTAAGGCAAAGGAAGTTGTTATTCTTGATCATGAGAAAGTAAACTCTTTTCTTTCTCAGCAATTGAAAGATTTGAAGGCTGAATTCTCCCAAGCCAAAAGTCAACATAATGAGGAGAAACTTATCTTGAACAAACGGTTCAATGATTTTCGTGAAAACTTCAAAAAGAACAATCCCTCCAAAGACTCGAATGTAGATCATTCGTCGTGTGAAAAAGAAATTCAGTCTTTGAAGGAATTGCTTCTACATGCACGAAAAGTTCATGATAAGTGGGAAGGAAGTCAAAAGGTCTTAGACTTCCTTACCGAACAGTCTAACAATAACATGAAGAAAGGTCTATGTCATGAATGCTATAGTCGTAGAGACCACGATAAGTGCAAATCCACTCCTTCTGACCGTGATTTCAGAAGAAGGAAGTATGTCAATCTTTCAGAATATCTGATTTGCAATTATTGGGGTCACAACGGTCATGTTAAAGATAATTGTGTCAAATATGTCAACGATAACAAAAATCAAACTGATTTTGTGAAAGAACATGACGTGTCTAGTGTTAATGAGTCTGAACCTGAATCTCAACGTGATGAGATTAGAAACAATGAGTTCAGGTGGTTTTATGACATGGCGTTCGATTACACATCTGTACCTTCAAAATCTAAACCTTATGTGAATCAGAAGCAGTCGGTTAAACCTACTGTGCGTCGTAACAATAATCAATATAATAAACCTAGCAAACCCTATCCTAAGAAGAAAAGAATTGTCAAACAGGTATGGGTTAGGAAGGATCAAATACATAGAGTCACTAACCACAAAGGACCCAACTTAGCGTGGGTACCTAAAAGCTGTATTTGATTCTCTTGCAGGTAATAGTGAAAGAAAATAATCTATTGTATCTCGACAGTGGATGTTCGAGACACATGACTGGAAACAAGAATCTATTTCTTTCACTAGAACCCTTCAATGGTGGCAAGGTCACCTTTGGAGACAATAAGAAGGGCAACATAATCGGTGTAGGTAAGATTGGTATATCTTCTTCACATGCTATCAATAACGTATATCTGGTAGATGGCCTTAAGCATAATTTGCTAAGTATCTCTCAACTATGTGACAAAGGCAACAAAGTCGTTTTTCATTCAAATGTTTTTCGTATCATAGTTGAAGGTACTAGCAATGTTATCTTAGAAGGTCTACGTAAACGGAACGTGAATATGATTGATTTAAACAAAGTCACTACAAGTTCCTTTACGTGCATGAAAGTCACTGTGGATGATTCATGCTTGTGGCACAAGAGGTTTGCACACATCAGTCCAACGATTTTAAAGAAACTCAAGTCTTGGGATTTAGTTGAGGGTCTACCCTCAATCAAATTCGAACAAGAAAAGATGTGTGACTCATGTGCCCATTGTAAACAAGTTAGATCTTCATTCAAACCGAAAAGAGTAGTAAGTACAGAGCGTCCACTTGAGTTGGTACACATGGATCTATGTGGACCTATGAAAGTAAGAAGCCGCGGTGGATAAAGGTACGTATTCGTCCTAGTTGACGACTACTCCAGGTATGTATGGCCTATCTTTCTATTTACTAAAGATGAAACTTTCGATGAGTTTGTAGTACTAATGAAGCTCGCCCAAAACAAGTATGATAATAAGTTAGTTTCCATTCGTACGGATCATGGCACCGAATTTGATAATCAAGCTTTTATAGAATATTGTAGGGAGAATGGTGTAGGACATAACTTTTCTGCACCACGAACCCCACAACAAAATGGTGTCGTGGAACGTATGAATAGAACCTTAGAGGACATGGCCCGCACTATGCTTTTGTGTAGTGGCCTTCCTAAGAGCTTTTGGGCAGAAGCCATAAGTACTGCATGCTATGTGCACAATAGAGCTATGATTAGACCTCTTCTCAAAAAGACTCCCTATGAACTTTTAAGAGGGAGAAAACCCAATATAGCTCACCTTCGTTGCTTCGGGAGTAAATGTTTTGTCCATAATAATGGAAAAAGTAATTTGAGCAAATTTGATCCACGAAGTGACGAGGCTGTGTTTGTTGGTTATTCTAATCATAGTAAAGCGTTTAAAGTTTTTAACAAAAGAACGTTGTGCATAGAAGAAAGTGTTCATGTTGTATTTGATGAAGATAATGTGCCTGAACAAGTTGAACAGAATGAAGAAGAAGACATGAATGATCCAGACTTTCGCCTTTCAAGGGAAGACGAGCCAGTTAATAATGAAGAAGTTATTGAAGGAATCAATGATGAAATTGATAAATCCGCAAATGACCTTGAACAGAGAACTGAGACAATTGTTGATGATACGAACGTCTCTTCTCAAAACAAGGAAAAGGAAACTGAAGTTATTGCTGATGATGCTATAACTTTGAACCAGAACCAAGATGGTGTAACTGAAGTTGTACCAACTTCAGCTATAACCCCAGAGTCCAACTCAGGGGAACCAATCTTGATTCTGAATCATTTGAGGAAAATGAGAGTTCATCAGATGATGATGAGCCTAGGAACTCTAAGAAATGGAAATATATGAGTTCTCATCCTATGGATAGTATCCTAGGAAGTTTGAATAAGGGAGTTCAAACGAGGCGAAAATTAAATAACTTTTGTTCATTCTATTCTTTTCTGTCTACCATAGAGCCCACCAACATAAAGGAAGCTCTTGCAGAATCCGACTGGATTGTGGCTATGCAAGAGGAGCTTCAACAGTTTGAACGTAATAAAGTATGGCACCTTGTGCCACGACTTCCTAATCGAATTGTGATTGGTACTCGATGGGTATTCAGAAATAAATTGGATGATTCAGGAGTTATAGTTCGTAACAAGGCTCGATTGGTCGTTCAAGGTTATAATCAACAAGAAGGGATTGATTATAACGAGACATTCGCTCCAGTAGCAAGACTTGAAGCTATTCGATTGCTCATCGCCTTCGCAGCTCACAAAGGAATGAAATTGTTCCAAATGGACGTTAAGACTGCATTTCTTAACGGTTATTTGGAAGAAGAGGTTTTTGTTGAACAACCTCCTGGATTTTTGAATAGCAAGTTTCAAAACCATGTTTTTAAACTCGATAAAGCTTTATATGGTTTGAAACAAGCGCCTAGGGCTTGGTACGACAGATTGTCAAAATTTCTATTACAAAACAATTTTAAGAGAGGATCTGTCGACAAAACCCTATTTCTAAAATCCGAGGGTTCTGATTTACTTGTTGCTCAAATTTATGTAGACGATATTATTTTTGGTTCTACTAACAATAAATTGTGCAAGTATTTTTCAGATCTTATGACCTCTGAATTTGAAATGAGCATGATGGGAGAATTAAAATTCTTCCTAGGATTGCAGATTCAACAAACCAAAGAAGGCATAAAGATTCACCAACAAAAATATGTCAAGGAGCTAATCAGAAAATTTGGTATGGAGAACGCTCATCCAATGGACACACCTATGGTAACTGACAAAAAGTTGACCTTAGACGAAAATGGTAAGTCCGTAGATGAGACTACATATCGAGGTATGATTGGTTCTTTATTATATTTAACTGCAAGTAGACCTGACATTATGTTCAGTGTATGTGTCTGCGCTAGATTTCAATCATGTCCTAAGGAATCACATATGATTGAAGTTAAACGTATCTTGAGATATTTAATTGGTACATCTAATTTATTTTTGTGGTATCCACTTGAGTGTAATTTCGATCTAGTAGGATATTCAGACGCAGATTATGCGGGATGTTCTTTAGATAGAAAAAGTACCTCTGGATTCGCTACTTTTGTTGGACCATGCATAATTACTTGGGGCTCAAAGAAGCAAAATTCGGTTGCGTTATCTACTGCAGAAGCCGAATATATCGCTGCAGGACTGGTATGTTCTCAACTACTTTGGTTAAAGCAACAACTATGTGATTATGGTGTTAATGTTGGTTGTATGCCTGTTTTCTGTGATAATACGAGTGCTATTGTTATTTCTAAGAACCCAGCTCAGCATTCTCGTACTAAGCATATAGACATTAGACATCATTTTCTGCGTGACCATGTAGAAAAGGGCAACATTAAACTCGAATTTTGTAGTACTGATGTTCAATGGGCTGACATTTTAACAAAGGCGTTAGCGAGAAGACGTTTTGAGATTTTGCGGTTGGAAATTGGTTTAATCGGTAGCAATTAAATTCATCTTATCTATTTTGTGAATCTGCGTGATTGGCTAGATTAAGACGAGATTATATGACTGTGTCCGCATATTTCATTGCTAGTATATTTGTGTTTAATATAATATATTTTACGTGAGTCTCTTGCATATTAAGTGTTTTATGGAAATTGAATTATGAACCACATATTTGCCAAAAACCTATCTTATTCACTTTCCAAAATTGAGCCAAATTCTACCCATGTATCCTACACTAGCCGAAATTAAGGGTTTGGATTAGGAAACATTTGGTTTCGTTGTGATAGATCAGATGGAGTGAGGGAGTATATAGGGAGAAGAGGATGTGGGCTTTAAGTGTGTTAGGCCCGGAAATTTGGAAGTTTGAGATTTTGAGTCTGTAGGGTTGAGCGACCCATAATGGGGCCGTATAACTCTTGTATGGTTACGATTTTTCATTTTAATGAATTTACATTTCATAAAAAAAAAACGAAATTCTCACACAAAATCACCCAACCATATCTTTTTATTTACCAAATTCTATCCTTACCATATCCCAAAAATTAACCACATAAGATTCCCTTTTCCTACCCAAATTCAAAAAAAAAAAAAAAAAAAAAAGGAAAAAGAGGAATAGAGTCGGCGCTACACGGCTACTCTACAAAAACACCACCACCCAAACTCCAAAACCCAAACCGAGTCGGGTTCGGTGCTTGAAGGTACAAAAAGGCGTCGATTAATAAAAAAAAAAAAAAAAAAAGGTGGTTCGGTTGTTGTGAAACCGAATGTGGCTGATTTTTCGGGGCTTGAATCGAAATTGGATGTGTTTATTGGAAAAGTAATGGAGCGCCTTGATGCGCAAGATAAGAAAATTGATGCGGTTGTTGAAAAAAAAAAATTGTAAAAACCGTGGCTATGGGGAACACTAGCTCTACCCGTGACCATGTCGGTTCGGGTGTGAGTAGTGAGTTGAGGTCTTGGATGACGGGTGTTGATGATTGCCTATCAAAATTAGAGAGGAATGTTGTCGATATTCGACAAGAGATGTATAGGCAAAGGGATTGGATGCAATTCTTGGTAAGCCAAGGAGGTGCATTGGCGAAAAGCGGTTCGGAAATGCGTGAGGGGAAGCACACTATACTTGATGCGACGGAGGCTCTTTCTTTGAAGGTTCGAAACTTCGATGTTTGCCTCACCGCCCAAGCTACTCATGTGTCGACGTGCCTTGATCGTCTTTCTACTCTCGAGTACCGCACCCGACCCGATTACATTAATCCCAACATCATCCGACAACCCAAAAAGCCTTGATCTTCTTACCTTAGCTTGTTTTGTTTCTTAAAACTACTTCACCATTCGGCCCGTTTGGCAACTAACATTATTATTGTGGTTTGTAGTTTTATTAACATTTGACATTTGATTTTGCTTGATATATATCGTGTTATATTGCGTATTTTGCATATCTATTTCTTGCCTTGACATGTGTTATTCTAGTCGTTTCATGTCTTTGTTCTTGTCTTTTCAATGATGCCAAGAGGGGGAAGAAATGATATGATTTGAGTCTTTGCTTAAGCTTGCTCCTTGTCAAGACTCGTTATCTCTTAAATTCTCTCAAGCTATAACTTTGGCTAAGTTGTTTTGTTCTTGCGATCAAAGTTGCTATAACTTTGGAGTGCTTTGTTGAGGGGGAACTATTACTTAGTCACATTGTTAAGTAGATCTCGTGAGAAAATCATATGAGACTTGTCATCATCAAAAAGGGGGAATTTGTTGGACCAATTTGATAGTTTTGATAATGACATGTGTTTACGTAATAATATGTTTTACTCGATATATCATATGCGTGTAATTGTGTGCTTTAGTCTTATTATAGCTAGCAACAATTATGAGAAGAAAGATCAAAGTTAGGCATAACTTTGATAAAGTCTGTGAGACAAAGTTATACCAACTTCAGGAATAACTTTGGAAGTGAACTTGGAAGTTATAGCTAACCAGGCATAACTTTAAGGAAAATCGCTTCAAACAAGATCTACATAAATCTACACAAGACTCGAGATGGAGGGTCTTTGTGATCAAGATGAAGAGATGATCCGTATACTGAAGATCTTTGTGAAGATTAGATAGTATAGGTCGTCATTCGGTAACTATTCCATTCGAGAGATTTTATGTTCAAAAGTTATAGCTTTAGTCTATGACTTTGGATGATAAAATATTGATGCATGATTTTGGAAATAAAATGTTTTGAAATGTTTTTCAAAAGTGAAAGAGTATTTTTATATTTATCAAAAGTTTTATTAGAGAATATATTTATGAGATTCTATTGGTTAGTAATACAACTTATGGGTTGTCATGCTACCTAGGGTTTCTAATATATTCTATCTCAATTTGTTGTTAACCTAATTGGCCCACCTAGTGTTTGAGCCATCTAGGGTTTCGTGGAAACCTAGTATTGAGCCACCTAGGGTTGCGTGCCTCCTAGGGTTTCGTGAGCTAGAGGATTTCGGCCTCCATAGGTTGTTTCCTTAGTTTACCTAATCTAGGATTCTACTATATCTTTACAACAATATTTTGAGATATCAAGATAAATATATTTCTATAAGATAAACCAAATAATATTTTGAGATAAAGATATTTCTAAAAGATAAGCAAATATTATTTTATGGTAAGATAAATATCTTTGTTAAATATTATACTAGGGTTTTAGATCTACTATGATTCTTCTACTATAAATACTCATTCACATACAATTTACAATTGACACGAAATACACACATATTCACACGGCATCTATTTTACTTGTGTTGATTTTCCAAAATCGTTTTAAAGCAAACCTTTGAGCAAATATTTATTATTTTTAGAGTTTGTTTTTAAAAGAGTCGTGCATCAATTATTATCAATCGCTTGAGTGAAATACGTTATTGGATAATAGTACATCATTATAAGCTTACAATTCTTTAACGGGAATCTGTGTGAGTTATATTGTACTTTCTTATTAGCGTAAGATAGTATAGGGTATTTAGCGATACTCATCTGAGTTATAATCATAGTGTTGATTATACGAGTGGGTTGGTAATTTTTGTAATCCGTAGAAAGGTACTAAAAATTATTAATCGAGAATAGTGGACGTAGGTTTCAACGTGTGAAACTGAACCACTTCAAAAATCGTGTGCCTCTCTCTTATCTCTTTACTTTTCGTTATTTCGGTTATTCGCGCTTACTTTGATTAATTAATTAGTTGATTTTAATTCATAAGATCAAATAATTAATTACATATCATATAAATCGAAAAAGTGGGGCTAGTTTTTAATACTCAATTCACCCCCCCCCCTCTTTCGTATTCGATCAATAGACTCTACAATTGGTATCAGAGCCTCGTGCTCTTGATTGCCTTACAGCAAGGAGTCTGATCTATTTATCTTTTTATTTTCCGCTGCATTTAATTTTATTTTAATGGATTCCAAACATCTGAAGTGTCCCGTATTCGATGGGAAAAACTACAGTCTATGGAAAAATATGATGACCCATTTCATAAAGGGTAACGATTGGGAGTGTTGGCTAATCATTAAGAATGGTCCGAATAAGATCATGCTTGGAACGGCCACATGGCACTTCCATCGAAAAGAAAGAAGATGACTATGTTGAGGCAGATTATAAGAAAGCTGAGAAAAATTCAAAGGCTATTAGTCTGTTGCAAAACGGCATGACCCATACTGAATTTGATCGTTTCTCATCTAGTTCTACTGCCAAGGAAATATGGGATGGTCTTGAGTTAGCTTATGAGGGGACAACTGTTGTCAAAAAGCAACGCATAGCTCTACTTATGCGAAAATACGAATTGTTCTCCATGGAACAAAATGAATCGCTTGACAGCATGTCTACTCGCTTCTCCAGTATCATTAATGAATTGAAAAATCTTGGAAAAACTTTTGACTCCGAGGAAATTGCCAGAAAGATCCTTAGAAGTCTATCTAAACGATGGAGACCTAAGGTGACGGTAATTGAGGAATGTAAAGACCTATCTGACCTATCTTATCAAGAGCTACTTGGAACCCTAATGGCTCATGAGATTACTCTTGATGAAGATGCGGCAAATGATAGTAATAGCAAGAAGGTGGCTTTACAGGCCGAATCTAGTGAAAGACAAGATTCGGATCTTGAAGATGAAACAGTGTTATTTGCTAGACGTTTTAAGAAAAAGTTCTTTAACAAACCACAAGGGAAAACGTTTAACAACAACACCAACAAATCTTACAAGAAGCCAATTGAGTCAAAAGGGTCTCTTTCAAGTCGTGGTTGCTTCAAATGTGGGGATAATGATCACATGATCAAAGACTGCCCCACATGGAAGAAAATCAAAGACAAAAATCAACGAGACAAAACCAAGAAGGAATTCAAGCAAGTAATGATGGCTTATTGCTGGGGAGATCTCGACACAGAGGACGACGAATCAGAAGAAGAGGAAGTCGCCAACTTGTGTCTAAGCAACGTCAGTCTTGACCTAATTTCCGACAGTGACAATGAAAGCGAATCCGAGATGTGTCTTGTTGGCAACTCAGATTCCGAACCAGATTCAGAAGATGATGAAGAGGTTAGTCATCTTGAACTGAAAAAGCAAGTTAAGAATTTATCTAAGAAGTCTTTAATTAAGTATTTTGAAGAAGCCTTAGATCATTGTCATGAGCAGAGTCTAGAATTGAAAGATCTTAAAGAACAAATTCTTGACATTGCTGAGGAAAACCAACTTCTTAAGGCCAAAGCTAAAAAGCTCAAGTCTAAAGTTATGGCAACTTCAGCTATAACTTCAGACAAGACAAATGTTGAGAAAGAAGCTCTTGAGTCTAAAGTTATAGCTAATGAAGCTATAATCTCAGAGTTGAAGCTCAACATTAAGCATCTTCAAGCCAAAGTTATAGCTAATGAAGCTATAACTTTAGAATTGAAGAAAGTCAATGAGCTTTTACAATCTCAAGCTAAGGCAAAGGAAGTTGTTATTCTTGATCATGAGAAAGTAAATTCTTTTCTTTCTCAGCAATTGAAAGATTTGAAGGCTGAATTCTCCCAAGCCAAAAGTCAACATAATGAGGAGAAACTTATCTTGAACAAACGTTTCAATGATTTTCGTGAAAATTTCAAAAAGAACAATCCCTCCAAAGACTCGAATGTAGATCATTCGTCGTGTGAAAAAGAAATTCAGTCTTTGAAGGAATTGCTCCTACATGCACGAAAAGTTCATGATAAGTGGGAAGGAAGTCAAAAGGTCTTAGACTTCCTTACCGAACAGTCTAACAATAACATGAAGAAAGGTCTAGGTCATGAATGCTATAGTCGTAGAGACCACGATAAGTGCAAATCCACTCCTTCTGACCGTGATTTCAGAAGAAGGAAGTATGTCAATCTTTCAGAATATCTGATTTGCAATTATTGTGGTCACAACGGTCATGTTAAAGATAATTGTGTCAAATATGTCAACGATAACAAAAATCAAACTGATTTTGTGAAAGAACATGACGTGTCTAGTGTTAATGAGTCTGAACCTGAATCTCAACATGATGAGATTAGAAACAATGAGTTCAGGTGGTTTTATGACATGGCTTTCGATTACACATCTGTACCTTCAAAAACTAAACCTCATGTGAATCAGAAGCAGTCGTTTAAACCTAATGTGCGTCACAACAATAACAAACAATATAATAAACCTAGCAAACCCTATCCTAAGAAGAAAAGAATTGTCAAACAGGTATGGGTTAGGAAGGATCAAATATATAGAGTCACTAACCGTAAAGGACCCAACTTAGCGTGGGTACCTAAAAGCTGTATTTGATTCTCCTGCAGAAGATAGTGAAAGAAAACAATCTTTGGTATCTCGACAGTGGATGTTCGAGGCACATGACTGGAAACAAGAATTTATTTCTTTCACTAGAACCCTTCAATGGTGGCAAGGTCACCTTTGGAGACAACAAGAAGGGTAACATAATCGGTGTAGGTAAGATTGGTATATCTTCTTCACATGCTATCAATAACGTCTATCTGGTAGAAGGCCTTAAGCATAACTTGCTAAGTATCTCTCAACTATGTGACAAAGGCAACAAAGTCGTTTTTCATTCAAATGTTTGTCGTATCATAGTTGAAAGAACTAGCAATGTTATCTTAGAAGGTCTACGTAAACGGAACGTATATATGATTGATTTAAACAAAGTCACTACAAGTTCCTTTACGTGCATGAAAGTCACTGTGGATGATTCATGCTTGTGGCACAAGAGGTTTGCACACATCAGTCCAACGATTTTAAAGAAACTTAAGTCTTGGGATTTAGTTGAGGGTCTACCCTCAATCAAATTCGAACAAGAAAAGATGTGTGACTCATGTGCCCGTTGCAAACAAGTTAGATCTTCATTCAAACCGAAACGAGTAGTAAGTACAGATCGTCCACTTGAGTTGGTACACATGGATCTATGTGGACCTATGAAAGTTAGAAGCCGCGGTGGATCAAGGTACGTATTCGTCCTAGTCGACGACTACTCCAGGTATGTATGGCCTATCTTTCTATTTACTAAAGATGAAACTTTCGATGAGTTTGTAGTACTAATGAAGCTCGCCCAAAACAAGTATGATAAACAGTTAGTTTCCATTCGTACGGATCATGGCACCGAATTTGATAATCAAGCTTTTATAGAATATTGTAGGGAGAATGGTGTAGGACATAACTTTTCTGCACCACGAACCCCACAACAAAATGGTGTCGTGGAACGTATGAATAGAACATTAGAGGACATGGCCCGCACTATGCTTTTGTGTAGTGGCCTTCCTAAGAGCTTTTGGGCAGAAGCCATAAGTACTGCATGCTATGTGCACAATAGAGCTATGATTAGACCTATTCTCAAAAAGACTCCCTATGAACTTTTAAGAGGGAGAAAACCCAATATAGCTCACCTTCGTTGCTTCGGGAGTAAATGTTTTGTCCATAATAATGGAAAAAGTAATTTGAGCAAATTCGATCCTCGAAGTGACGAAGCTGTGTTTGTTGGCTATTCTAATCATAGTAAAGCTTTTAAAGTTTTTAACAAACGAACTTTGTGCATAGAAGAAAGTGTTCATGTTGTATTTGATGAAGATAGTGTACTTGAACAAGTTGAACAGAATGAAGAAGAAGACATGAATGATCCAGACTTTCGCCTTTCCAGAGATGACGTGCCAATTAATAATGAAGAAGTTATTGAAGGAATCAATGATGAACTTGAAAAATCCGCAAATGACCTTGAACAGAGAACTGAGACAATTGTTGATGATACGAATGTCTCTTCTCAAAACAAGGAAAAGGAAACTGAAGTTATAACTAATGAAGTTATAACTTTGAATCAAAACCAAGATGGTGTAACTGAAGTTGTACCAACTTCAGCTATAACCCCAGAGTCCAACTCAGGGGGAACCAATCTTGATTCTGAATCATTTGAGGAAATTGAGAGTTTATCAGATGATGATGAGCCTAGGAACTCTAAGAAATGGAAATATATGAGTTCTCATCCTATGGATAGTATCCTAGGAAGTTTGAATAAGGGAGTTCAAACGAGGCGAACATTAAATAACTTTTGTTCATTCTATTCTTTTCTGTCTACCATAGAGCCCACCAACATCAAGGAAGCTCTTGCAGAATCCGACTGGATTGTGGCTATGCAAGAGGAGCTTCAACAGTTCGAACGCAATAAAGTATGGCACCTAGTGCCACGACCTTCTAATCGAACTGTGATTGGTACTCGATGGGTATTCAGAAATAAATTGGATGATTCAGGAGTTATAGTTCGTAACAAGGCTCGATTGGTTGTTCAAGGTTATAATCAACAAGAAGGGATTGATTATGACGAAACATTCGCTCCAGTAGCAAGACTTGAAGCTATCCGCTTGCTAATCGCCTTCGCAGCTCATAAAGGAATGAAATTATTCCAAATGGACGTTAAGACTGCATTTCTTAACGGTTATTTGGAAGAAGAGGTTTTTGTTGAACAAACTCCTGGATTTTTGAATAGCAAGTTTCAAAACCATGTTTTTAAACTCGATAAAGCTTTATATGGTTTGAAACAAGCGCCTAGGGCTTGGTACGACAGATTGTCAAAATTTCTATTACAAAACAATTTTAAAAGAGGATCTGTCGACAAAACCCTATTTCTAAAATACGAGGGTTCTAATTTACTTGTTGCTCAAATTTATGTAGACAATATTATTTTTGGTTCTACTAACAACAAATTGTGCAAGTATTTTTCAGATCTTATGATCTCTGAATTTGAAATGAGCATGATGGGAGAATTGAAATTCTTCCTAGTATTTCAAATTCAACAAACCAAAGAAGGGATAAAGATTCACCAACAAAAATATGTCAAGGAGCTAATCAGAAAATTTGGTATGGAAAACGCTCATCCAATGGACACGCCTATGGTAACTGACAAAAAGTTGACCTTAGACGAAAATGGTAAGTCCGTAGATGAGACTACATATCGAGGTATGATTGGTTCTTTATTATATTTAACTGCAAGTAGGCCTGACATTATGTTCAGCGTATGTGTCTGTGCTAGCTTTCAATCATGTCCTAAAGAATCACATATGATTGCAGTTAAACGTATCTTGAGATATTTAATTGGTACATCTAATTTATATTTGTGGTATCCACTTGAGTGCAATTTCGATCTAGTAGGATATTCAGACGCAGATTATGCGGGATGTTCGTTAGATAGAAAAAGTACCTCTGGATTTGCTACGTTTGTTGGACCTTGCATAATTACTTGGGGCTCAAAGAAGCAAAATTCGGTTGCATTATCAACTGCAGAAGCTGAATATATCGCTGCAGGACTGGTATGTTCTCAACTACTTTGGTTAAAGCAACAACTATGTGAGTATGGTGTTAATGTTGGTTGTATGCCTGTTTTCTGTGATAATACGAGTGCTATTATTATTTCTAAGAACCCAGCTCAGCATTCTCGTACTAAGCATATAGACATTAGTCATCATTTTTTGCGTGACCATGTAGAAAAGGGCAACATTAAACTCGAATTTTGTAGTACTGACAATCAATGGGCTGACATTTTAACAAAGGCGTTAGCGAGAAGACGTTTTGAGATTTTGCGATTGGAAATTGGTTTAATCGGTAGCAATTAAATTCATCTTATTTATTTTGTGAACCTGCGTGACTGGCTAGAATAAAACGAGATTGTATAACAGTGTCCGCATATTTCATTGCTAGTATATTTGTGTTTAATATTATATATTTTACGTGAGTATCTTACATATTGAGTGTTTTATGGAAATTGAATTATGAACCACATATTTGCCAAATACCTATCTTATTCACTTTCCAAAATTGAGCCAAATTCTACCCATGTATCCTATGCTAGCCGAAATTCTCAAATAAAATCACCTTACCATATCTTTTTATTTACCAAATTCTATCCTTACCATATCCCAACAATTAACCACCCAAGATTCCCTTTCCTACCCAAATTCAAAAAAAAAAAAAAAAAAAAGGGGAAAGTGGACTCTACAAGCCGGCACCTATGTACAAAAGTACAAAAGGTACAAAAACCAACATCTTCTCATTATTACCTATCACTTTCACCACATCAATACTCAACCAATTTTTTTTACTTCTTCTCCTTCCTCACCGCTCCCACACACAAACAAAGAAAAATTTACCCAAACCTTCAACATTCATCAATGGCTTCCACTAGATCAAAAATCTCCAAAAACCCAAACCCAAAAACTCCTAAGCCTAGTATGCCCAAAAATACCTCTCCTACTCCCACACAACAATCACCCACCCTAAACCAAACCGAGTCCGGTGCGGGTCTTGAGGGTACAAAAAGAAGAAGGTTAAATAAAGGCAAAGGTAGACTCCACGAAGAAGCTACAACCGAAACGGTCAACACGGTTCCCGAGGTGGTTACACGGGTTACATTCCGTGATTTTTCGCCTTAAGAAACATCTTCCGGGCTTGATAAACTCCGTCTCACAAAAGATGAAAGAAAGCTTGTAAACCGAGTTGCTCAGTACGGAATACACGGTGGTCGTTTCTATCCGAAAGCTTGGTGTGATAAATATGTGGCTTTAGGATTCTTTACTGATTTTCTGAATTTTCAAGAATGGGAAACCGTGGCACAGTTTTCGGGTCCGGTCTATCCGATTGAGGTAATACAGTTCTTCGCTTCTGTTTCGTTAACCAATGGAGTGTTGAATGCCGTTATAAATGGCCGTTCAGTTTCGATTTCCGTGACGGATTTTTGTACTCTGTTTTCGGTTCCTGATGATGGAATCAAAATCAATCCGAGTACGTCATGGGATGAACTGACGGACATGGCTAAGTTGGAAGTTAAGAAATATTTTGATGTTGGGGCGTCTTTGTCGAGTTGTGTTTTGGCGGGAAGTGTGTCCCCCAAATTGAAATTTCTGTTAAACTTTTTGTGGAACACCGTCATTCCGCGTCGGGAAGGACGGGACAAAATTGCAGTTTATGAGATGTTGGTTGTGAAGCATTGGTTGGAGGGTAACCAGGTTAATTTACCTTTTCTTGTATTTTCTCGTATTTCACAAACCGCTTTTTCGGTGACCGAGGACAAAATCTATTCAACTCTTGATTTACCCTACGGGATGTGGGTGTCACGGCTCCTTGAGTCGAAAGGGGTTGTTAATGTGAACAATTATGGGGTTACCGTAAAAGATGACATGTGTGACACGTTCTTGAAATTCATGAAGTTAGATGCTAGTGGACCGGAGTTGATGTTTTTAACAAAAGGGGGTTCGGTCGGGTTACAGCCGGGTGGGGCTGATTTTTCAGGCTTCGAGTCCAAGTTGGATTTGTTTATGCGTAGTGTGATGGAGCGTTTAGACGCGCAGGACAAGAAGATTGATGCGGTATTGGACAAGGTTGTTCAAGCCGTGGCAGTGGGTTCCTCGAGCTCAACCCGTGATCAAGGTGGGTCGGGTGTGAGTCGTGAGATGAGGGCGTGGATGACGGGTGTGGATGATTGCCTTGCTAAGTTGGAAAGGAACATTGTCGATTGTAAACAAGAAATGTATAGGCAAAGGGATCGGATGACGTATTTGGTGAGCCAAGGCGGTTCTTTGGTTAAAAGTGGTACGGAAATGCGTGAGGGGATGCGTACTATCTTTGATGCGACGGAGGCTCTTTCATTAAAAGTTCGGAACTTTGACGTTTGCCTCACCGCTCAAGCTACACATGTGTCTTCTTGCCTTGACCGTCTCTCCACTCTCGAGTACCGCACTAGGCCCGGTTATAAAGCACCCTAGCCTCATCCGCCTACCCACATGCTTTGCTTTTCTTATCCTTGGTTGTTTCAATTCTTGAACTACTTAACCAAATTCGGCCCATTTTGGCTTGTTTAAACATTGTTCTATTCGACCCAATGGCAACTAATACTCTATTTTGTGGTTTGTAGTTTTTAATTAACATTTGCACTTGATTTTGCTTGGTATATATCGTTTTATATTGCGTATTTTTCATATCTATTTCTTGCCTTGACATGTGTTATTCTAGTCGTTTCATGTCTTTGTTCTTGTCTTTTCGATGATGCCAAGAGGGGGAAGAAATGATATGATTTGAGTCTTTGCTTAAGCTTGCTCCTTGTCAAGACTCGTTATCTCTTAAATTCTCTCAAGCTATAACTTTGGCTAAGTTGTTTTGTTCTTGCGATCAAAGTTTCTATAACTTTGGAGTGCTTTGTTGAGGGGGAACTATACTTAGTCACTTTGTTAAGAGAAAATCATATGAGACTTGTCATCATCAAAAAGGGGGAATTTGTTGGACCAATTTGATAGTTTTGATAATGACATATGTTTACGTGATAATATGTTTTACTTGATATATCATATGCGTGTAATTGTGTGCTTAGTCTTATTATAGCTAGCAACAATTATGAGAAGAAAGATCAAAGTTAGGCATAACTTTGATAAAGTCTGTGAGACAAAGTTATAACAACTTCATGAATAACTTTGGAAGTGAACATGAAAGTTATAGCTAACCAGGCATAACTTTAAAGAAAATCGCTTCAAACAAGATCTACATCAAACTACACAAGACTCGAGATGGAGGGTCTTTTTGATCAAGATAAAGAGATGATCCGTATACTGAAGATCTTTGTGAAGATTAGATAGTATAGGTCGTCATTCGGTAACTATTCCATTCGAGAGATTTTATGTTCAAAGTTATAGCTTTAGTCTATGACTTTGGATGATAAAATATTGATGCATGATTTTGGAAATAAAAAGTTTTGAAATGTTTTCAAAAGTGAAAGAGTATTTTTATATTTATCAAAAGTTTTATTAGAGAATATATTTATGAGATTCTATTGGTTAGTAATACAACTTATGGGTTGTCATGCTACCTAGGGTTTCTAATATATTCTATCTCAATTTGTTGTTAACCTAATTAGCCCACCTAGTGTTTGAGCCATCTAGGGTTTCGTGAAACCTAGTGTTTGTGCCACCTAGGGATGCGTGCCTCCTAGGGTTTCGTGAGCTATGGATTTCGGCCTCCTTAGGTTGTTTTCCTAGTTTACCTAATCTAGGATTCTACTATATCTTTACAACAATATTTTGAGATATCAAAGATAAATATATTTCTATAAGATAAACCAAATAATATTTTGAGAAAAAGATATTTCTAAAAGATAAGCAAATATTATTTTATGATAAGATAAGTATCTTTATTAAATATTTTACTAGGGTTTTAGATCTACTATGATTCTATTACTATAAATAGTCATTCACATATTATTTGCAAAATACACAAGATATCACACGGCATTTATTTTACTTGTGTTGATTTTCCAAAATCGTTTTTAAGCAAACCTTTGAGCAAATATTTATTATTTTTAGAGTTTGTTTTTAAAAGAGTCGTGCATCAGTTATTATCAATCGCTTGAGTGAAATACGTTATTGGATAATAGTACATCATTATAGCTTACAATTCTTTAACGGGAATCTGTGTGAGTTATATTGTACTTTCTTATTAGCGTAAGATAGTATAGAGTATTTAGCGATACTCACCTTGAGTTATAATTCATAGTGTTGATTATACGAGTGGGTTGGTAATTTTTGTAATCCGTAGGAAGGTACTAAAAATTATTAATCGAGAATAGTGGACGTAGGTTTCAACGTGTGAAACTGAACCACTTCAAAAATCGTGTACCTCTCTCTTATCTCTTTACTTTTCGTAATTTCGTTATTCGCGCTTACTTTGATTAATTAATTAGTTGATTTTAATTCATAAGATCAAATAATTAATTACATATCATATAAATCGAAAAAGTGGGGCTAGTTTTTAATACTCAATTCATGCCCCCTCTTTCGTATTCGATCAATAGACTCTACAGACAAGAGGCACGAAAGATCAAAACCCTACCGCCGGAACAACATTTACAAAGTGACAGGAGATAACGATTGGAGGAATGATCAGAATCTTCCTCCCAAGGTAAGCGAATATGGGTTCTCTACAGGTCTTGCAGGATTACTAAAGGCACTCCGGGAACTAGGCGGACACGTAAGGTGGCCCAAAAAGACAACTGGAAGGGAGCCTGACAGGAGGGATGGAAGCAGGAAATGTGATTTCCACAATGACATCGGGCACAACACCGAAGATTGCGTAGGATTAAGAAAGGAAGTGCGGCACCTCCATAAAGCAGGCTACCTGGACCACCTACTACCTAGGGGAACAAGGTCTAGTAAAGTCAACGCTACTGAACAGGTTCTGCCCTCTCCCCCTCCTTTGTGCTCTAGAATTGTGAATGTTATTACAGGAGGTTCAGAACTATGTGGATTGACCTACTCCGCTGCTAAGCGGCACGCAACGGAGACAAAGGAAGACAGACCTGAGACATCCTGCAGAATACAACGCCTGGACCTCCCGTCAGTAACCTTCGAGGAAGAAGATGTACACGAGATGGGGGAGCAACATGATGCCCTAGTAATCAGTCTCTCCATAGGAAATTGCTTGGTAAAGAAGATCCTCATTGATACCGGAAGCTCAGTAAACTTCATCATGCTGGAAACGCTGAGAAACATGGGCTTCGACAAAAAAGACTTGTCCCAAAGGACAGTCCCCCTGGTGGGTTTCAGCGGAGAAACCAAACGATCACTTGGAGAAATCACAATTCCTACCTTCGCAGGAGGGATCAACAAACAGGTAAGTTATCTGGTTATAGATGGTCCTGCAACTTACAATGTAATTCTTGGCAGGCTGTGGATCCATGGGATGCGTGCGATACCCTCAACATACCATCAGTGTATAAAATTCCCCACACCTTGGGGAGTACAAGAAATACGAGGAGACCAAGAGGAGGCACGCAATAGTTACAAGGATGCCCTTAAAACCACAACGTGCCCGCCGACATAGCAATTACTGAGCCAGCACATCCAGGAAGAATACCTAGAGCCACCCCAGGTCGAACTGGACAAGGTGAACCTGGATGCGCTCCACCTGGAGAGGAAAGTATTGATTGGGTCCGACTGCACAGGTAATATCCGCCAAAACTTACTTCGTCTATTGCAGACTAACATAGATTGCTTTGCGTAGTCCCATGATGATATGACAGGCATAGATCCAGCGGTTATCACACACCGCTTGAACGTAGACAGTAGCTACCGACCCGTCAAGCAGAAACGGAGGAAGTTTGCCCCCGAGCGTAACCAAGTGATCAACCAGGAGGTAGACAGCCTGCTGTCTGCAGGCAAGATCAGGGAAATAAAGTATCCCGAATGGCTATCCAACGTAGTGGTGGTACCAAAGAAAAATAACAAATGGAGGGTATGCGTGGACTTCACGGACCTGAATAAGGCATGTCCAAAAGACCCATACCCGCTACCACACATAGATGCCATAGTGGATGCCACAACAGGACACAAAATGCTAACCTTCCTGGACTCCTGGAGCGGGTAAAACCAAATCAAGATGCACCGAGAGGACCAGGAGAAAACCGCCTCCAGAACGGAACAAGGGCTATACTGCTACAATGTCATGCCGTTCGGCCTGAAAAACGCAGGCTCCACCTACCAACGGTTGGTAAATAAGATGTTCAAGGATCAAATTGGAAAAACCATGGAAGTCTACATAGATGACATGGTGGTAAAGTCAAAGGAGGCCACCCAACATACAACCCACATGGAGGAAACCTTCAAAACCCTGAAGGAGTATCATATGAAGCTCAACCCCCTGAAGTGTACATTCGGTGTCTCTGCTGGCAAATTCCTAGGATACATGGTGACGCAAAGGGGGATTGAGGCCAGCACGGAGCAAATACGAGCTATACTTCAGCTGGAATCTCCCGGAAAACCTAAAGACGTACAAAGACTGATAGGGAGGGTGGCCGCTCTAAACAGATTCATCTCCAGATCTTCTGACAGATGCCGCCTCTTCTACGACATTCTCAGAAAGAACCAGCGGTTCGACTGGACGGAAAAACACGAGAAAGCCTTCAAAGATCTGAAAAGTTACCTCAGCACGCCCCCACTACTTTCCAAACCAGAATCAGGAGAGCAACTGTACCTGTACCTGTCCGTTACAGAAATGGCGGTCAGCGCCGTGCTTGTGCGGGAACACCAGGGGGCACAACAGCCAGTATACTACGTCAGTAAGTCCCTACTCCCTGCAGAAACAAGGTATGTACCCCTTGAAAAATTAGTTCTAGCCTTGGTTACAGCATCTTATAAACTGCGCCCCTACTTCGAAGCATACACAATCGTAGTAGTTACAAACCATCCCATAAAAGCCATCATGAGAAAACCAGAACTATCGGAAAGGATGGCAAAATGGTCCGTTCACCTGAGTGGCTTCAACCTCAAGTTTGAACCGCGAACAACAATAAAGTCAC
The DNA here is from genome assembly GCA_022085475.1 of Heliosperma pusillum. NCBI lineage: Eukaryota > Viridiplantae > Streptophyta > Magnoliopsida > Caryophyllales > Caryophyllaceae > Heliosperma > Heliosperma pusillum. Next base: position 23,577 of record JAIUZE010003778.1, read on the forward strand.
AAGCCTTGGCAGACTTCGTATCAGACTTCATCCCGACCCTGCAGACCCTGGTGGAACAAGACGTCTTGGCTCTGGAGGAAAGTAAGGAGGAACAAAGGTGGACACTACATGCAGATGGGGTCTCGAATATGAGGGGAACAGGAGTCGGCCTGGTCCTTAGATCCCCACATGGGGACATCATTGTACAAGCAGTACGGTGCGAATTCAAGGCGACCAACAACGAGGCAGAATACGAGGCGCTAATCCTAGAGCTGCAACTAGCCCTAGACCTAAACGTGCAGAATATAGAGGTATGTAGTGATTCTTTACTCATTGTTAATCATATAAATGATTCGTATGCAGCAAGAGATTCAAAAATGATGGCCTACCTAAAGGTAGCCAAAGAGCGGGCAGGGCGCTTCGCAGCGTTCTCCCTAAAACAGATACCCAGGGACCTAAACGTCGAGGCAGACGCCCTAGCCACCCTGGGAGCAACTTTCAAACCAGGTACGATCTCCACAATACCCATAGTGCATGTACTAGAGCCCGCAATACGGAAAGAATCACAAGAGGACGACAAGCAGGAAGAGAAGGCATGGACAGCCCCCAAGGCAGAAATCCTCAGCGCGGCCAGCGGCACAGAGGAGGACATCGACTGGCGCAAGCCATACCACGACTGGCTGCAGGACGACATCCTGCCAGCAGACAGAAAGGAGGTAAGAAGTTTCAAAATGAAAGCTTCAAGATTTGTATTAATCGATAACATCTTATTCAGGAAATCCTTGGCAGGCCCATTCCTACGATGCCTAAAGGGTGATGAAGCACGCTCAGTCATGCATGACTTCCACAGCGAAGAATGTGGAAATAATGCAGGGGGCAGGAGCTTGTCCAACAAAGCACTACGACAGGGGTACTTCTGGCCAACCATGCGCAAAGATGGAATGCAGTAAGTCAAAAGATGCGATGCATGCCAAAGGCACGCAGCAGTTCGCCACCAACCAGCAGAACCCCTAACCCCGTAATCTCCCCCTGGCCCTTCATGAAGTGGGGGATGGATATAGTAGGAAAACTACCAAGAGCACCTGGGAACAAAGTCTTCATGCTAGCAATGACGGACTACTTCTCCAAGTGGATCGAGGCAGAAGCATTCCCCCAGGTAACGGAAAAGCAAGTCATTTCATTCATTAAGCGTAATATAATATGCAGGTTCGGCATACCCTCGGAAATTGTATGCGACAATGGATCCCAATTTACATCAGGAAGAAGAAAAGCATTTTGCGACAAGTGGAGCATCTTGCTACATAAATCCACCCCCAGAAACCCTCAGTCCAACGGTCAAGCAGAATCCAGTAACAAAATAGTGATGGACAACTTGAGAAAGAGACTGGAAGAAATAGGGGGTAGGTGGGCAGACGAACTTCCACTGGTCCTATGGTCTGACAGAACAACACCCAAGGTGGCCACAGGGCAGACCCCATTCACCTTAGTGTACGGGGCAGAAGCAGTGATACCCTCAGAAGTCAGAATCCCGACGCACAGGTACGGTTGCATCACCGAGGATAGAAACCAGGTAGAAATGATAAACAACCTAGACACAGTAGACGAACTGCGATCCAGCGCAGCTATCCGACTGGCCGCCTATAAACAGACTGCCGCCAGAAGCTACAACAAGAACGTTAGGATCAGGGTCCTCCAGGTAGGGGACCTGGTTCTAAGGAAGGTATTCTAGAACACCAAAAACCACCAGGCCGGAAAATTCGCTTACAATTGGGAAGGACCTTACCAGGTCGAAAGCATAGTAGGCAACGGAGCCTACCAACTTATGACCATGGAGGGACAACTCATCCACAAACCTTGGAACATCGTTCACCTTAAAAAATACTACATCTAGGGACGCGGTCCAGATCACTACAAACAGCAGGTACTGCCAGGAGAAGAGCTACCCCACAGGTTCGACACAACTAGCATATTCATCCTTTACTCCTCACCCTTTTTCCTTTCTTTCTTTCTTCTTGTACTTCTCTCTGAATCCTTTACCTTAAGGTTATTTAAAAAAAAAAAAAAAAAAAGGGGATGGGAGTACACACATACATATTTTTGGTTCTAGGGGCACAAAATATTTTTCGGTTCTAGGGGCACAAAATTTTTTTGTTTTTAGTATGGCCTAAACCCTGGGGGTACTCAAGAACCCACTATCCTAACCTCCTGGCAGTCCAAAATAGAACAGGACGAGCGATACCTCACCTCTGCAGGAACAACAGCGTGCGCCTGGACGAACATAAACTACTCGAAGTGTTCCATTAGGTCAACCAGACCCCAGTATCAGCAAAGGCACCACAAGATAGCGTGGCACTCGAATGCAAGGGTGAACATATCCCCAGAGCCACCATCTAAAGTCCTGCCGGCCTACACCCGCAGTGCATTCCCCATAAATACAATGCACTCCCAACAAAGAAAAGCGCGCCACACACAGTAAGTCACCAACAAACGCATTCAAAATTAGAAACCCTAACCAAGGGGCATAATATCTTACAAACAAGAGATAAAAACAAATGTTCAAAACGCAAGGCCGCACGGGCTACAAACTGCAAAATAACAACGCCAACTACGTACTTAAGCATCAGCTATTTTTTAAAAAGAAACACTTAATCTGCTGCAGGTAAAGGAGCATCAGGAGGCATGTCAGCGCCCCCTGCTGCAGGAACATCCATTCCTGCAGACACAGCACCCATTGTAGAAACACCCTCATCAGCAGAAGCCCTTCCCTCCTCTAGGGCAGCCTGATGATCATTATTTATATACATATTTTATGCTTCCCTTAGACACAATTAACTCGATTTACCGTCTTTCCTTGCTTATTTCTATGCTATTTTAGCTTGAATATAGATTATGCTGCTTTTGTTATGTTTTAATGCAGATTGGATGCATTTGGAGCTGTTTGAGTTGATATGGAGCATGGCAGAGTTGGATCGTAGAAGGTTAAGCACGGGAATCGAGAATGAAAAGAGAATAAATGAAGAAAAGTGGAGAACGAGCCAAAAGAAGGTCTGCTCGATCGAGCAGACTATACTTGCTCGATCGAGTCGGTCTGAAGGTTGCTCGATCTAGCAACATACCCTTGCTCGATCGAGCAACCCAATTTTCGACGACTTTTTCCTATTTTCCTAAACTTTAACCTAATTAATTAGATTTTTGTATTATAAAAGGAAAGCTTGTCTTTCATGCTTTTCTATGCTTTTCAATGCTTTATTGCTTTAAATTAGAAAACCTAATTTAGTTTGCTTGCCTCCGGATTTATTTCATCAAAGACGATTGTCTTTAGTTCATCTTGTAATCGGTATTCTTCAATCTTTCTTAGTTATTTATTTAATTACCTTCTTGTTCTTTAATTATTCTTTGTTATTCCTTTCATTGTTGTTAATCATGTTTACTTTAATTATTATTGTTGTTGTTTATATCGTTATGAGTAGCTAAATTCCTTTCTAGGGTTGAAAGGGGATCTAGGATTGTTAGAAGGGGTAGATTAATTGATTGAATTGCAATTGCATGGTTATCGTTTGATTATCGTTTTAATTCTAGTTGTTTGATTACTGGCCAGGATTAATTAACTAGTCTCGCGAATTAGGATTAACAGCGACCGGGTTAAGACTAAGATAGGCTACGATAATTGAAAAGAACTCGTTTAATGATAGCGATCGCATGTTAAATTGTAGATTTAAAGGGCATAATTGAATCGACCGATCTTGTGACCTTAGATAACTTTAATGCATGATAGTTGATTTTATCCTTATCCCTGAACAATAATCCTAGTGAACCTGAGACCCTAGACTTTTAATCTCATTGTTTTCAACCTTATTAGTTTGTTATTGCTTATTATTAGTTGTTATTATTATTATTGTTATTGTATTGTTTTATTTATTGTTATTGTTGATTGCTTTTAGTTTAGAACTCAATCTCAAACCCAAATTGTTACTTAGAGACAAACCTAGTTTAACAGATTAGAATACTACCGCCTCCCTGTGGATTCGATACCTTGCTTACCGCTGACTATTAGTTAGTTGTGACTTAGGTTTACTTTGATTAAGGAGACGCGACTTTACCCTTATCAAATTTGGCGCCGTTGCCGGGGAGGCAACAGTTTTCTGTTTGTTTCTACTTAGTTTGTCTTTTTCGTCTCAGGGAACCTAAGTTCCTTGAGACCGTTCTCATCCTTTTCTTTAGTTTTTGTTTATGCCCAGGTGTTCTAGGTCCGTTCTCGTGCCCTACGATTCCGAACCAGAGAAGACTCTCCGGTCTAGACGAAACTTTTGGAAGGAAATTCAAGAAGCGGAAGACTTGAGTACGCTTGAAACAGTTTACGCCGAATTCGTCGCAGAAAAACCATCCTTAGAAGAGGATACACCTATTTCTGCACCTACTACAACCATGCCTACTCTAGCCAGCCACTCGGAGCCTACCGTTGCATCTATTTCCAAGGGATTTCAACTCCCTACTACGGGCAATAGTACTTTTGAGATTCGTCCATCTTATATCTCTTTGGTGGAGCGAAACATGTTTGGAGGGAGCCCTACTGAGGATCCTGCTAAGCATATGGAGAAATTCACTAACTATTGTTGCTCTATTCCTTTGACGAGTGGGGTGACACAAGATTAGATCAAGTTGGTGTTGTTTCCCTTTTCATTACGAGATGGGGCAGAAGATTTGTTGAGTGAGTTGGATATGGTTGCACTTGGCATCACCGATTGGAATTCTTTGGCTCTTGCATTCTACAAAAGATATTTTCCGCCACAGAAAACCAATGCCATTCGAAGTCAAATCACAAGTTTCAAACAAGGTCCCAATGAGAACTTTAATGAGGCCTGGTTTCGCTTTAAAAAGCTTGTCAAGTCTGTTCCACATCATGGTTTTGATACTTGGTTCTTATGCAACCATTTTTATAATGGGTTATATGATGATTAGAGGAATTTGTTAGATTCTGCTGCTAATGAGAGATTCCAAAATAACACTACTGATGTCAATGCTTGGAAGTTAATTGATGAGATGGCTACTCACACTGCTGAGTATGGGAATCCTAGGGGTAATGTGAGGAGAGGAGGTACGGATAATGCCATTGTAGCTCAGTTGGAGGCATTAACTGCCAAAATTGCCGAGTTACAAACTTCAAAGTCCTTGAAAATAAGCAAACGGTTCATGCCATGGTTCAACAAGAGCCAACCTGTGAAAGATGTGGTACTATGGGGCATAATGCAGTGGAATGTATGAGTACGGTTGATCAAGTGCTTGCCTTTCAATCCTTTAAGCAAGGTTCACCGTACTCTAACTTTTACAATGAAAGGACAAGAGAGCATCCTAATTTCTCCTACCGAAGTCAGAATGTTCTTAATCCTACCCCACCACCACCTCAGCAACAAGGTTCATCTTATGTGATTCCTCAGAATCGCAATTCTCAAGGTAACTTTAACCGTTCCAATCAAGGTGGCCAAAACTTCCAACAACCTCCACCTCCACCACCTCCAAGTAATGATATGGCGGAACTGAAAGCCATGTTGCAGCAGAGTCTTATGATCCAACAAAAGCAAGATGCTCAGATCTCACAACTGATAGCTCATAACAAGATGGTTGACACTCAAATTGCCCAATTGGCAATTCAAAATCCACATAAACAACCGGGTAATCTTCCTCCTCAAGGACACCCTCCACATGAACAAGTCAATGCCATCACTTTGAGGAGTGGAACCCATTACAAAGACCCTGAAATGATAAGGGATGAAACCAATGAAAGCTTAGAAGTTGCTGGTCAAAGTTCGAAAAAAGGCGAAAAAGAGGCTGAAAACAAGGTTGCTCGATCGAGCAGCACCCCCTTGCTCGTTCGAGCAACCCAGAAAGTTTGCCCAAATTCTTCTCGGGAAGTTTCTGAAAGTTACAGTACAGCAAAACTCGATCGAGCAACCCCTCTGCTCGATCGAGCAACCTCTGATCAGGATGAAAAGCCTTCTAATTCATCTTCCAAAGCCAAAGAAGCCGAGCCCATTGTAATTAAACTTCCTTTTCCTCACCGCCAACATAAATCGAAGCTCGATAAACAGTTTGGGAGGTTTATGGAGGTGGTCAAGAATTTGCAAGTGAGTGTACCTTTTACCGAGTTGATTACTCAAGTGCCGGCCTATACAAAGTTTCTAAAGGATATATTGACAAGGAAGCGGTCCTTTAATGAAGTGGAGACGGTTGCATTTACTGAGGAATGCAGTGTTGTGTTGCAATCCAGATCACCACCTAAGCTAAAGGATCCAGGGAGTTTTTCTATTCCTTGTAATATAGGTTGCTTAGCAATTGATAAAGCCCTTTGTGATTTAGGGGCTAGCGTTAGTGTTATGCCATTTTCTATATGCAAAAAGTTAAATATGGGTCAACTTACTGTTACAAACATGACCTTACAAATGGCCGACCGTTCTATTAAACACCCTTTAGGGATTTTAGAAGACGTACCGGTTAGAGTAGGGAAGTTTTTCATACCAGTTGACTTTGTTGTCTTAGATATGGCTGAGGACACCCAAATTCCTATCATCTTGGGACGACCATTCCTCCATACTGCGGGGGCGGTTATAGATGTTAAGAATGGGAGACTTACACTAACAGTGGGGGATGACAATATTACTTTCAACTTAGAGCATTCAATGAAACACCCCATGCTAGAAGAGACATGTCATAGGATCGATATTGTGGATTTGAATGTTGATGATTGTCTCTCTTTATGCTTGAATAGGGATCCTCTGGAGATCGCCTTAATTTCCAGAACTGCTGAAGCTGGAAGCTCACGGAGTAAGGCAGCAGTTGAGATGGAAAAACTGCTGACGGGAAAGGAATGCAAGTTACAAAAGGTGTATAGCTTAGGTAACCCCCCTAAGGTTACCAAGGTAATGACACCTGAACTTGAACCCGACTGATGAGCAGTAGTGACAGTTGGTCACTACTCCCCCATTTTGCAGTTGGTTTGGGGGAGGCTATTATTCTATACAGCTGGTACTATCTATCCTTGTACTTTCTTCTATTGTATTTTCTTTTAGTTATTTCCCATTCCCTTTTGTTAGTTGTGTCCTTTAGGTTATTGATGTTGGTTGTTGTGTGATTGATGTGCTGTTAGCGTCATATTGAGGACACTGTGACATTTAGGTTTGGGGGAGAGTCTTTATGTTGTGTGTTTATTTTTGTTGTGTGAAAGAAGACAAAAATTCATAAAAATTGAAAATTTACAAAATCCAAAAACATGTTTTTTATTTTATTAGGTCGAGTCTTGGTGAATTGAATTACAATGATGATAATTTGCGTTGTTTCTGCATTTGAATCCCAAATAGGTTATCCATGTACATTGTTTTGACTTACTATTTTTGAAAACAAAGCTCATAGTACAAGTCTTGACCGTTTTTGACATACCTTATGCTAATTAGATTTGGCAATTTTTATTGGTAAACCACTTAAAATTCTGAGGTCTTTAGAGCTTCCTAGGCCATGAGCATCAATAAACTGGTCTCATTTTCTTTAGGCTTGAGTGTGGTACTCCTTGTGGAATGTGTGACATCAAATTGCATAAGTGTGACTTTCGTTTCTTGATACTATACGCGTTCGTTTGATAAGTGCATGATGAAAGGTGGTTCTTTTTGTTCAAATAAGCCTCACATAGCCAAAAAGACTTGATTTTATACCCTTATTATTGAGTTCTTTATGTTTAGCCAATTTGAGCCTTTTGTAGCCTGTTTTACAAGCCATATAATAGCTACATTCCTAGATCTTTCCTACCTTATCGGGACAGTCGCAGTTGCATGTTTTTCTTATCTACTTGTCTACTATGGTTGGGTCGGGATTTCAAAAAGAATATCAATTGGGTGTATCAAGTATGTTGGAAATTGTGTCATTTATTCCCTTTGTTGAAAAAAGTTATGAAGCAAAATGATGAAGAAAAGAAAAAAAAAGATTTGATTTGAAAAAATGAAAAAGAAGAAAAAGAAAAGAAAAAGAGAAAAAGGAAAAAAGAAAGAAAAATTTGTTGCTTCATTGAATTATTCAAGGGAAAATGAACGGGAATTTACTAGAGTCTAATGCATATTTAGAGAGCAATTTCGATCTCTCTCTTGCGTTGTCAAAGTTTAAGATGATTTCTCTAGTTGGTGTTGGTTTGTGCTAGTCTTGTAGATTTTTTTTGGTACGTGTCGCTGCGACTACCGGTCTTAGCCCCACATTTCCATACGTGCCTTGGCACAATCCACTTTCTATACCTTCACCCATTAGCCTCCCTTTTTGTCCTGATTCATGTACTTTATAGCGAATGCGTATTTGTTGGGGAAATTACTATCACATTAGAATGCATGCATGTTTCATAAGTTGAGTGAGTGTTTCTATTTCTTTCTATCTTCACAAAACTCACCTTTACATAAACTTATGAGTGCTTGAGTGAATCCGCGAGAATCCGACAAATTGAGCCTTGCAAGATTGAAAGGTATTTGGTTTTGTCTATACTACGGTATCATGTAAAATCTTGGAATATGAGCTGCGTTTTCTACTTTCCGTACCTTTGAATTTGTTTTATTGGTACAACTTGGTCATTACTTTGTTATAGATATGGATAGCTTGGGATTTGTATGTGCATTGACATTAGCTTTGAGTTTTTCATTCACCATTTGTATGTTTGTCTTTGTATGTGTCGAGTGCTTTGCTTAGGGACAAGCAAAGGATTGGTTTGGGGGAGTTTGATGATCATTATTTATATACATATTTTATGCTTCCCTTAGACACAATTAACTCGATTTACCGTCTTTCCTTGCTTATTTCTATGCTATTTTAGCTAGAATATAGATTATGCCGCTTTTGTTATGTTTTAATGCAGATTGGATGCATTTGGAGCTTTTTGAGTTGATATGGAGCATGGCAGAGTTGGATCGTAGAAGGTTAAGCACGGGAATCGAGAATGAAAAGAGAATAAATGAAGAAAAGTGGAGAACGAGCCAAAAGAAGGTCTGCTCGATCGAGCAAACTATACTTGCTCGATGGAGTCGGTCTGAAGGTTGCTCGATCTAGCAACCTTGTTTTTCGACGACTTTTTCCTATTTTCCTAAACTTTAACCTAATTAATTAGATTTTTGTATTATAAAAGGAAAGCTTGTCTTTCATACTTTTCCATACTTTCTTATGCTTTTTAATACTTTTAAGCTTTAATTCAGAAACCCTAATTTAGTTCGCTTGCCTCCGGATTTATTTCATCAAAGACGATTGTCTTTAGTTCATCTTGTAATCGGTATTCTTCAATCTTTCTTAGTTATTTATTTAATTACCTTCTTGTTCTTTAATTATTCTTTGTTATTCCTTTCATTGTTGTTAATCATGTTTACTTTAATTATTATTGTTGTTGTTTATATGTTATGAGTAGCTAAATTTCTTTTCTAGGGTTGAAAGGGGATCTAGGATTGTTAGAAGGGGTAGATTAATTAATTGAATTGCAATTGCATGGTTATCGTTTGATTATCGTTTTAATTCTAGTTGTTTGATTACTGGCCAGGATTAATTAACTAGTCTCGCGAATTAGGATTGACACCGACCGGGTTAAGACTAAGATAGGCTACGATAATTGAATAGAACTCGTTTAATGATAGCGATCGCATGTTAAATTGTAGATCTAAAGGGCATAATTGAATCGACCGATCTTGTGACCTTAGATAACTTTATTGCATGATAGTTGATTTTATCCCTACCCCTGAACAATAATCCTAGTGAACCTGATACCCTAGACTTTTAATCTCATTGTTTTCAACCTTATTAGTTAATTATTGTTTATTTTTAGTTATTGCTTATTATTAGTTGTTATTATTGTTATTGTTATTATTTATTGTTATTGTTGATTGCTTTTAGTTTAGAACTCAAATCTCAAACCCGAATTGTTACTTAGAGACAAACCTAGTTTAACAGATTAGAATACTACCGCCTCCCTGTAGATTCGATACCTTGCTTACCGCTGACTATTAGTTAGTTGTGACTTAGGTTTACTTTGATTAAGGAGACGCGACTTTACCCTTATCACAACCCATCCTGTAGGAACGACCCACTCAGCAGGAGTCTCTTCCCCAGCTGGAACGGTCACCTCAGCAGAAACTGTCCCAGACGCCAAAGCGACATCTGGAACCTGAGAGCATCCCGCTTCCTCCTCGCCATCAGAGGCCTCCATGTCGCCCAGGATGCTCAAGTCGGGCTTGGATGGGAAAGCCTCCGCAAACAGGCGTTCCTCCTCCTCCAAATCCCACTCCAAATGCTGCCCAGCCTGGAACTCCTTGATGCGTTGGATCTTGGACTCCCAGGTAGCGTAGAGCAAGGAATCCAGAAGGAGCTTCTTCAGAGTAAGGACCTGACCTTCAGCCACCTTGTGACCAGCGATGAGAGAGCAGTTGACATCCTGGGTACGGGCCAGCTGATCCTGGGCTGCCTTCTTTTCGCCCGTAGCAGCTGAAAGCTGAACCTGCAGGGCCGCATTCTGCCCCTTGAAATTATTCCCCTCCTTCATCAGGCGTGCCACCTCCTTTTTAAATAAAAGGCTCCTTTGTAAACTCTGAAAGAAGGACGAGCACGCATTAAGCTAGCCACCCAATGAGAAAAGCCGAACGAACAAGGAGATCATCCTTACCATAACATCCGCCTCCACAGCATTGCTCAGCAACTCTGGAAGAGGCTGAGAGGCAAGTAAGCGACTAGGCCCTAGAAGCAAGAGCTGTTCCAACTGAGGCCACAAGGAGCTATCAGAACTGTTCCCATAACCCCTGGGAAAACGGAGAAGAAACGGGGAAAACGGGAGGCCGAGGATGCACAGAGGACAGGGGAGAAGCAGGACTAGGAACAGCAGCCGGCCTAGGAGTTGCGCCGGTGGCCCTCTTAGGGTCTGATTGAGATCTAAGAGGGGCGAGTCTCCGCTTCCTCCTCTCCATCACTGAGTCCAGGGAAAATGAAGATCGATCTGCAAAAGCAACAGGAGCCTGTAGGTCAGAGTGTACGCCGGAAGGAACAGCAGAGATCCAACTATGGGACAAGGATGTACCTGACGACATGGATGGTTGCTCTTGGTCCCGTCCGGCAGTAAGGTGGGATTCCCATTCCGATTCAGCGTCCTCCTCAGCGCCTTCTTCCTCCTCACTAACAACCCTCAGCGGATCCTCCGACGTGCTGGCTATTTTGCCTTCCAGAAGGAGCGGAAATGTCCTTTCGCAGGGAGACAAGTTGAAGAACTTGGTAAGCACAGTGAAATCTTTAGTGGGAGTAGGTTGAACCAAATCTGAAAAGAAAAGCAAGTAAGACGGGTGAGTCGGAAAACAGAAGAAAAAGAGCGGCCACGAGAAGTACCTGCCACCAGACACCACTTATCAAACAGGTAGTCAGGGGTAGGAGTAATAGAACTAATTTTCATGAAAACAAAGCGCCTGAACCACCCGTCATCCCTCACTTTAGGTGGAAGGATTATCGCGGTATTCTTGGCATCACGAGCACGGAGGGTCACCAATTCATGACCCATGGACCGATAGGTATACAGGGCCGCGAACTCTCCGAAGCCCATGTTTAACTGGTGGTTCTCATCTAGAGTGCAAAAGAAAACCAAGACTCGCCATGCATGAGGCATAACTTGGCAAGTCGCCAGTTTATTGAAGGCCAGAAACCTCTGGATCAAGAGAGGCAGAGGGAAAGCTAAACCCAAGAGAAATGGGTAATCAAAGAGGCACGCCCAACCCAGACGGCGGAAGTCGGCGCTCTCGCCGGGCAAGGGAAGGTGGATCTCATTACCCTCGCCCAGACCGAACCGCCTCCTTATTTCGGAGAGGTCAGTGTAGGAGTAGCATGAATCGCTCGAATACTGCTCACGGAGGATTCCCGTAGGAGCAAAAATGTCAGGGTCAGGCGAGGAGGAAGACGGAGACGAGGGAGAATGGGGGTGGTCTAGATTCTCCATAATGAAGACAGAAGTAATACCTGGGGCGGCGAGAATGGCGAGAGAGATGGTTGTGTGGAAATGGTGAAGAAGTCAAAGAAAATGGAAGATTTATTTGTAGAAAAGAGAGAGAAGAAGAAGTTATGAGGTGACGGTTGGGAGAGGGAAATAATGGGGGCGGACGGTTGAAGGAAATGGTTATTGGGGAAGTGTGAGGAAGTGGGGGATGGTTGGTAGGTTAATAAGGGAAGTTATTTGATGGGACATAACCTCTAGTGGAAGAAATTACCATCATTACGTCAAGAGCAATAAGTGATAATTTCTTGGGGGTAATTGTTTGGGTAATTTTCAGTCAAAATTCTAGAGGGCCACGTGGCAGTTCGTGGTTGGGTCAAAGCAGGAAGTACGGATTGATGATTCAGCAGGCGGAACGAAGAAGCACAACACAACCTCCTACCAGGAACCAGTCAGGAGGAACAAGAATTGGTCATATAACAAAGCCCCCAAAAGTAGGGGAGTTGAGGGATTTAAGGAATATGCAGCTAGAGTCCAACGGCATGGAGGATTAGGGTTTAGGAAAAGCATATAAAGGGGAGAGACCACAAGCAGAAAAAGACCAACTCATAATCATATTAAAACCTAATCTTCTAGATAATCACAGCATAAACTACATAGTCATTGTATCTTTTCCTTTCTGTTCTCGCTTACTCCCATACAAAGAATTCATAGCATAATATTTGGCGGAATTCCGACTCCCCCTGCGGTTTTTCCCGATTTGGGTTTCCGTGTCACCAATCTCCTTGTGTCCATTTCTTTATTACGTCGATTTATTTCCGTATTTATTGCTTTGCATTATTCATCGTCATAATTAATAGCTAATCTAATTGATAATTTTGACCCGACATTAACAATATACAACCCGGTAAATTTTTACCAAAACAAGAAGTAACCGATTTTTACAGCGACGAGCTAAAAGATCATCTGCCTTGAAAATTATTTCGGCGCGATCGTGGTGGCGATTAGCAGACACCGATAGTTCATAAGCTTTGCCACTCCAATACCAGACTCGTCCACTCGAGGCAAGGAGCATTGGAACGTAAACAAAACTTTACCCAGAATTATGGAGATTAGAAAGAAGAAAGAAAAGAAAGAAGAGTGTGTTTCCAAGTAAGGAAAGCGGGAAAGGCCCGATACAAAGGAAATGTGTGTTTAACTGCAGGAATGAGCCTCTTCTTTATAGTAGAACTGAAGCAGTTAAGGGAGCCCAAAACAACTCTTTAATCGCAGCAGTCAAAACGAAATAAGGCGAGCAATACTCTCATCCACTATTAGTCATCTTGACTGACTGTTAACACACAAAAATGAATATAGACTATTCATATACACACAAACCCAAAAGAGTAAAAGTAAGCCAAGGCTCGCACTGCAGGTGCTCTATCTAGACTCGAACCCGAACATGAGCCAGAACTCGAGCCGGGACAAGCCGACGCCCGTGTATCTGGACCCATACCAGACCCAAAGCTCACAACAAAACCCCTTAGTCCACTCACTTAACCATACTAGAGGAATGAAGGACAAATATAAATATGATATGGGTGTTGTTTTCCACCGATGTAGGATAAACAACAACCCAAAAGTTGGGTTTTTACCTTTGAACAAGGCATCACTTACAACGCTAACTCCCTTATCTTGGATGAAGGCAAACCATCAATATATGAAATATTAAAAATGAATCCTTAGAATTAAAATCAGGATTACTAATGGCCTGAAAGTCGCATGTTCACAGTCTCGGGGTATTTTACTTGCAACCCTAAAGTACCATCAGGGTTGATTAATATGTGGGTTATCTAACTTAATTCGCTTAATAATGTGTGCAGGGAAAGTTGTTGATAACTAAACAAATATAGAATAAAGTGCAAGAAATGTAAACAACAAGAAGATAACAAGAGTTTTACTTGAAAACCCTTGAAAGGAAGAAAACCATGTTGGAGTGAGTGTCCTCAATAATAGTGTGATCACTTAATTAAATCTCAATAATAAGAATACAAATGGATGATGAATATTATAGTCAACTGGTCAACATTAATCGGTAACGATTGGCTCACTTGAGTTTGACGTTACTGTCGTATGACGGTGGTGATCAGTTGATCCCTTGAGGTCACACCTAAAGGACAATCCCCTAATCATGTACATTAATTAATTGTATAACGATACAGATTAATTAATCCCTTAAATTGAACTAAGTTTATATTATAAGTGGAAAGTATATCTTATTGTAATATGATTAAATAAGATTCATTTTAGTAATTTAATTGTTATATTACAAAGAATGCATTATGTTTATAAAACATTTGAGATAAGCAAAATTGGTTGATTATAATTACAATTAATTGTAGATTATATTAACCAAATAAAAGATGACCCATTTTATTTACATGTAATCATAAAATGTGACTTAAAATATTGAATGTGGGAGCTTGTTGTAATTGTAATTCGTAGCTATTCCGAGATATTAGTCTTAGTACATTGGGAGTCGTTTGGCGGGGAGAGTGACATTGATGGAGGAGGACTTGTTATGGTTGAGTTGAGGAAGTTATGGGAGGGTTATAGTATTATTCGATAAATGTTATAGTTGAGTGTGGAGGTAGTTTCAAGTGTAACGGTATTGCGGTTTGTCTTCAGATTAGTAAGGGAATGTGAGGTGTCGAGGTGGTAGTTCCTAATTAGTTGTGTTGCCGGATCTTACCTTTGCAGCATTGAGTGGCAATAGTGTAGATTTGAGAGTAAAATGAGAGTAATGTGCCGTAGTTGCGTGGATTTGAGGGTGACGTTTGGGATATATTGGAATCTAGCCTTCTTGATGGAATTACCTATGTGTTATTATTAGCATGTTACTCGTATGATGGATTAGTAGATTGAGATATGAGTGTTGTCGTGTAGCACTTGAAGGCAAGTGTTGGGGGAAGTATTGGTAGTATGTGTGTGTCGAGTGAGGTTACCTTTATCATGGTTTGTATAGTCTTATGCTGTTTAATGGTGTCATTCATTTAGTGGTATGTTATGTCGGTCATGTGATGATGCGAGTCTCCGTGAGTTAGTTGGAATATCGAGTTCTGAGAGCTTGCATTATTTATGTGTTGAGCATATGTATAGATGTTGTATTTTTATTGTTATCGTTTCGTTAGTTGTTGTCCTGTGGGTTTAAGAGTAGAGTCTAATCGGTGTAGATTTATTAGTCGTTATTGTTGGGTTCCTTGTTCTTTTAAATCTTTGGTCGAGAGGCTTGATTGTTGGGGTATTTTCACATGTGTATTTGGATGTTTTGACTTAAAGGGTATGAGAAAGTTGTGATATTTGATTATGGTGTGCTTGAGGCTGTAAATGGTTCATTGCCGTTTTGAGAACTTTTTGAGGATATGCGTTATAGAGTATCATGTTTGAGTGGATGGATTCGTTGGTAGTGAGGATTAAATTTAGGATTTTGGGTGGACGAGGATTCTTAGGTTGAGTGTTATGCGGTCGAGATAGGGCGAGAGTTAAGAAGGATGTTATAAGTAATCGTGGTAAATGATTGATCTAATGTTTCGTGTTGAGGATTTTGGGTTGATGGCTAAGGGAGGTGAGGAATGGTTGGTGTTTGTGATTTTTGTATATATGGCGGTGTTGGTGTTAGGATAATAAGCGATTTTGAGTAAGACGTGATGTTGACAATAAAGGGAATAGGTAAGAGTTAATGATAAATGGGGTTAGAGGGCGTAGCAACGTTTGAGAGGAGCAGGTTGTCTCATTGCAGTTGTGGAATATTTAGACAATACGGTGATTGGTTAGTAAAATTTAGTGAATTGTTGATCAGTTGTGCGGTTGAGGTATTATTATAGGCATGGGTGTGGCGTTGCGGTCTTAGTTATTTGTTGATGATCGGTTTTGAATTATATGAAAGAATATAACTATTTTGTATGGTGGGAAGCATGGAGGATAGTAATAATGTTTATGATTTGGGTATGAGCGAACTTCGAGAACGAAGTTCATTTTAAGGGAGGTAGAATTAGAGCATCCCATGTTAGCATAGGCAATGGCAACAAGTTTGGATTTAATAATGTTGGAAACTTGTGTTCTGATGTCGTAACGGATTGTGCGGTTTTGGAGGGTACCCTTAGTATATGATGGTGCTAGTGTTAGCTTGACTGCTAGGTTTCTTCTGTTTGTAATGAGAGTGTGAACTTTGAGGACGAAGTTCATTTTTAAGGAGGGAAGAATGTAATAGTTTGTATTAGTGTAGTAATAGTTTTGCTTTATTATTGATGTTAACGATTTTGATGAAGACTTAGTGTTGGTTTTGTTCCGAGTTAATATGTGATGGTGAGGAGAGTTATTAGTAGAGTCCTTGTTTAGTTGTTGTTGCGATTGTTGAGTGGCGAACTTCGAGGACGAAGTTCGTTCTTAAGGGAGGAAGACTGTAATATGATAAGTGTTAACTTGTATGATTTTATCCCCTCATTTTAGCTCGATTTGATATGGTTTATCCACTTTAAGAAGTGGTTTTATGAGCTAATCTCTCCTTTGCAGTATTTCTCGTGCTTTAATTTCATTTGTAGGAATTGAGTCGTTTCTACTTCAAATCCCGTCATTTGAAGGAAATATGAGCAAGGAGAAGCTAAGAAGGACGATTACGTGAGGTTAAAATGGCATGCTATAAAGATCTAGAGGTTCCGAGTCAAAGGGAACAAGTTTCAAGTCATTCCGAGCTCATATGCACAAGTTGCGACGGTTTTGTTATTCGTCGACGAAAGTCGTCTCAAACCTCATGCTCCGACCCTTAACCCTTGGGGACATGATCAAGCTCAAATAGGGGAGGAAATGAGGCCCAAGAGGTGTTAGTTACGTCCCCATTCGAATCTAAAGTCAATGGAGTCAAGGTAGATAAAGTCACGTACCAAGGGAAGATCAAACGAAAGTCAAAGTTCTGAACAGACAAAATCCCCGATCGGAGATCCAAAAACCCGATCGGGTATGTCTGCTGATGAACGCTTCTTGGCTCTTCTTCTACCAAGCCTTAATGGAGTGCTTTATTAGGTTGTCTAGGGTATGAATTTGGACGAAACACAGCAGCCTCTCAACCCTATAAATAGCCTATGCATCACACACAATTTGAACAACAACTACTTGTACAAAAACCCTAGCCTCCACACAACATTAGATTAGATTAGTTTTTCTTCTTTCTCTCATCTTTCTTAGTTTAGTTTAGTTTTAGTTTTCTCTAGTTTAGTTTAGTTCTAAGTTTTCTTCAATTGTATGGTTCTACTTGTAATTGGAACTCAAGTTTCCGGGTTTGCGTTTCCTATTCAAGTTCTTATTCCATTTTGATCTTTGCTCATCCTTTCCGGTAATCTTTATTCTCGTGTTTACATTATAGTTTCATTTCCTTTTAGTATTTCCTTTATCATGTTTACCATTATTAGTTTTATAATCTTAGTTGCCCTTTCATTGTTAATCATGCATAAGTAGTCGTTTTTCTAGGGTGTAGGGTAGCCATGTTAGGGTGATTAAAAGATGATAAATGGATAAAAGAAATTGTGCTTTTAAAACGTTGTGTCTATGCATGTTTGGATTGTAACGATGGTTAACGATTTCTGACCAAAATCATTGACTAAAATGGAATTCTTTTCCAAGGTAGAAATACGTGAATTGAATAGACAAAGCATGACATGGTAGATTAAGACCTAGTAAATTGCCTAAAAGCCTGCTAGACCATCTGATCTATGATTGTAATGAACACATCATTCTTACGAACTCACAATGAATTATTTGCATGTTCTAAATCCAATTTCATCAATATGTTAATCTACATGTGTGAACCTACTTCCTTAGATTCTTTTCTTTATTGCATTGTTATCATTTTTATTATAGCATTTAGTAATTATTGACAAACATTTGCCAATCGTACAAGATAGAGCTCTAACCATAACTATTCACAAGTATCTCCCGTCTCCCCGAGATCGACCCCTTACTTCCCTAATTACATTAATTTGTTGTTAGCCTAGTTTGGGTTATTTATCTTTGATTAGGGTAGGCGAGAACCCGATCATAATACTCCATATTCTGACTTCCAGGTACCCGGTCGAGTAGGGGTCTCTCGATCGAGTGGAGTGTGTACTCGGGCGAGTGGAGTGCATTCGACCAAGTGGGCTATTGTGTCAGTTAGACAGTCTTTTGCCTAGGTGGCACTCGGCCGAGTGCACCGGTCTGACGAGTTTTATCGGGCAATTTTGATTTTAGATAATTAAGAGGTACAAAAGGATTGTGGTTAGTTAATATTTAATTATCAACCCTAAACTATCTTAAAACTCTCCCAAACCCTCTTAATCATCTTTAGTCATTCCAAGGCTCGGAGTATCGATTGTTGATTCATCGTATCTCTCCTTGTGTGTCGATTCCATTGTAAGTGTTCTTGCCTTTATGCATTATAATCATGATAGGTAGCTGTAGAACCCTAATTGAATTGGGGGAAAGGGAATTTGATAGTTATTGATATTGATAGTGATTTATTGTTTAGGAGGAGATTTTTTAGAAAAAAGGTTTTGATTGTGCTTGTTATCTGCGGGTTTGCTTACCAAGTAGGGTTTCCTTACTCGGTACTTTTGTATGTGGATCGATGTGATACGATGCATTGTTACTACCTGTTGATGTATTGTTGTTGGTGAAGTGTGATTGTTGTTGTTGGTGATGATAATGGTGGTGTGGAATTGTGTTGTTACTTGGTTACTATTTTGGTGGTCTAGTGGGAGACGGACCGCACTCCGAGTTTTCCGCTCGAGGCTCTCCCGCCACGAGGAGGATGTGCACATTAATGTTCCAGGACTCTCGCTGAGGTGAGAGGGAATTTCTGTGAGTTTCTTAAACTCGATATTAGACATTTCTAATATCACAAAATAAATAGTTTACTCTTAAACTATTAGGAACTTATGCATGCATAACATTAAAACAAAGATAAGAAGAAACATTTTTCCTTACATTGATTTAAAAGGATTTTGGGCACAAAATAGGACTCCTTCCTACTTTGTTCTTGAGCTTATAATAATAGGGATGAATTTCCAAGTTCTTAGTATAAGAACACTCCTTTCGTTGCACCAAGATAATACCCAAAACTCTACAATATTATTACAATAAGTAATACAATAGTAGCCCTGAATTATATATTTCTAATAACTCTTATTACTACCTTAGTAATTTTATTAGAAATTTTATGAACTCAAGTTTTAGGAAAAACTTCTTAAGTTATTTCTAGTGTGAGAGTATGATATTAAGAGAGATAAGCACACATTTTTAGAATATGTTATCAAGTATGGAATAAAGAGGAGAAAAACTCCTCTTATGGTCACTCACCAAACCGGCCACAATGGTCCATGGGGCAGGGTGAGCATGCATATGTCTTCACAATGAATTAGAGTAGGTCTTAGGTAGTAATCATGTTGTTTTTATCCTCAATTAAACAACACTCGAGCACCTAAAACCTACCCTACAACCCCATAAAACCGGTTTTCCCAACTTAAAATGGGTGTCCATTTTATTTTGTAATTTGTCATTTGTCACACATGTGACATGTGACATGTAACATGTAATTAAGCTTATAAATGTACATTTAACTAATTTAAATGCAATTTCATAACAAATAAATTAGACTTAACATTTTAAGTCACATTTTATAATTACATATAAATAAAATAGGTCATCTCATATTTGGTTAATATAATCTACAACAATTTGTAATTATAATCGACCAATTTCACTTATCTCAAATGTTTCGTAAACATAATGCATTCTTAGTAATATAACAATTAAATTACTAAAATGAATCTTATTTAATCATATTACAATAAGATATAATTCTCACTTTAAAGCTGTTCAAATTAAGGGATTAATTAATCTGTATCGCTATACAAATAGTTAATGTACATGATTGGGGATTGTCCTTTAGGCGTGACCTCAAGGGATCAACTGATCATCACCGTCATACGACAGTAACGTCAAACTCAATTGAGCCAATCGTTACCGATTTATGTTGACCAGTTGACTATAATATTCATCATCCCTTTGTATTCTTATTATCGAGATTTATATTTTGTGATCGCACTATTGTTGAGGACATTTACTCCAACAATTTCGATGTTCAGTGTTGCGGTCTGGCATCAATAGGTGGAACGACGGTCAGATCTTCAGTCTGACGCTGGCAGGGGACATCGCCGCGGGGGTAGCTCAGTTACTAGTGATTGATGGTGTTGTTGATGGATGGCGATTGGTTACAAATTATTGTATTGTTTCCTTATGCGTTGATTGATGTATGTTGGTCCTGACCCTGTTAATGTTTTCCAAAACTGCTGTGATCCATTGACGAATGGTGAACACGTGCTGATGAGTCTTAGCTTCCGCGTTGTTTAGATTACTTAAACTATCACTTTATGATTTCGTTGGTTGAATATTTTGTTTAAGACAACTCCACTTTGGTTTGAGATATTGTAACCATTATTTCAGCTATTGCTTAATAAAGTATTGTTGCTTGTATTTGATATGTACTACCTCGGGCAACCGAGATGGTAGCATCCCGATTTACTAAGGAGGTTTTGTAAGACTCTGTAATAAATAAGGGTGTTACACAGGTTGTGATTCCAGCGATGTGACAACCCTCGCGAATGCGGAAATATAAAACATACAAGCATGTGAATTATATAGCGGAAATATGAAACTTTTAAAAACTTTTATACATGCAAGATAGAAAATACGAGGAGTGTCAAAACTTACAAACCAAATACAAAATACTATAAGAGACGAAGTCTCTCAAAATGTTATCAATATCAAAGTGATTAGCAAACTAGCTAATAAACGTCTAGAGGTATTTCATCCAGGGACAACGCCCGCTAGCTCACACCCGAACCCAAAATACCACAAGCAAAAAGCCATCCAATCAAGCAACCTGTTTATCCATGAAAAACATGAACGCCACAGTCAGTAGGGAGTAACTCCGGGTTCTCCCAGCCATATCACATTAAACGTACATAGAAGGAAATACAAAAGTAGAGCATGCATACATATAGATATACATGTGAGATACGATAAGAATAGATTGGCAATTCGAAATATAATGATAAGATCATGTAGAAATCAAATCCGAATCCATCATGTTATTCAAAGACTCGGGGAAGACACTCTTAGGCAACCGAATACGCTCACTAGGGCTTACATCTCACCGTTAGCGGTATAAGTTTGATAAGATTGAGACTCGACAAACAAACCATGCCAGCGATGATCACAATAAATCCAACATATTATCATCCATTCACGAACCAATACATTGACGGTGCCTAATCATGCAATGACCATGAATAATATCATGAAATCACGCATTCAAAGACGACGACACAAGACGACATCTCTCACGGTAAATGAAACACACTAGCACCGTGTACATGGCAAGTATGATTAAAAGGCATCCACGGGATAAGACGTTTCCCTGAACTCATACACGATGCTAAATTTCGTATATGTAGACTAATTTCCTCCTGGTAGCACGACGATAATAATACGGACCTAGTCTAAACCTGGCCAGATTCTCGGAATAAACGTGTTCCGATTCGACATGCGATAAACATTTCGCATCCAAGACTCGGTCTTACAAAAAAATGCCGAGTACCCCAAATTCGGTAGATCAACTCACGAAAGAGGCGGAAAAGAGCTCAAGCCTCATAACAAGCGGTACGCTACATGCAAATAACACCACCTCGCAAGTACACAACATGTGACGGCCGGGTCGAACAACGCATAGCGTTCAACTCCCAACAACGTCGTCGTATGCCCACTAACACATGCATTTAAGCAGTAGGATACCTCTCCGTTCCGACATTCCAGCCTTACGAACGGAAAGGTAGCCAAGGGAATGAGAGTACAACGCACAAGACAAAATAGTGCTCAAACCGTATCATTTGTAAAAATCGACTCAAAGTGGGACATAGCAAAAACCGTCACAAAACATGTGATAAAAGCGAATGAAATATCATATATCCAAAACATGAATATTATAAGTCACTACGTAAAATTATACGATAAACGGATCATGCGAACTATTATAAATTACGAGTTTTAGAAATTATATGAAAAACATACAGCCGTGTTCCTGGCCGGTCAGGGGACCGGCGGCCGGTGGGCCGGCTCAGAGCACAAGGCAAAAACCAAAAATCATAGAAAACAGAGAAATGTGGTCCAGGCCGGTCGATGGACCGGCGGCCGGTGGACCGGCACAGAGCACACCTATATAAAAATTCCAATTTCACAAAGTTGTTACTGATGTGTTCCCAGCCGGTGGGCAGACCGGCGGCCGGTCGACCGGCAGGGAACACCAGTTCACCCGTGAGCTTTCCTCACTTATCCAATTCATTTCAATTCTCAAATATACTTCTAATAATTATCAACAATCAATATACATCATCAATATTCATCATATAACAACATTCATTACTCATAACATGATTCCTAAGTTTCTAATCGTATTCTAAATACGATTTCTAGCATATAAAGCATGTAAAACACGTAAATGATATCGAGTAACCCTTCACCGTTACCTTTAAGCGTCTTTACTAATCGTCAAGCTCCTCTTCAATACGGTAATAGTCTTTGTCGGGATCTTGGAGGTCACCACCTACAAATAGATCATAAAAGATGAATGAAATTCATCTTGAGAAAGACGGGAAATTTGAAAAGCGAGAAAGACGATGATTTTAACATCAATACGGATAGAAGAAGGTAAGGGGAGAAGAATGAGACGAACTTACATGAATTCTAGCAAGTAACGAATGAGCTAGGGCGATTCAAAGATCGAAAAAGCTATGGAGGCAAGGGTTTGAGTTTTCTTAAAGAGGAAGAAATGTTTGTGTTTGAGTAAGAAATAGGTTAAGGAGTATGAGTGGAATATGAAGGGAAAAAGTCAAGGAAAGTCAAACTCGCCTTAAGACGGGATTTTCATGGCATCTCGCGGAAATTCCAAATACTAACTCGGAATTTCTAAATTCGACTCGAAACATAAAATTCTAAATTAAAACTTAAATTTGCTGAA